>CAUYQV010116393.1:0-31882 GCA_963574575.1 Galagoides demidoff
CGGGCGCCTGTGGTCTCAGCTACTTGGGAGGCGGAGGCAGGAGACTCGCTTGAGCCCAGGAGTTGGAGGTTGCTATGAGCTATGATGCCATGGCACTCTACCCAGGGGGATAGCTTGAGGCTCCATCTCAAAAAAAAAAAAGAAGAGGGAAACTGAGGTGCAGACAGAGGCACATGTTGGGGTGGCATTGAAGGGGAGAGCAACATGTGAAAGCAGAAGCAGGGTAGCGCCTGTGGCTCAAAGGAGTAGGGTGCCAGCCCCATATGCTGGAGGTGGCAGATTCAAACCCGGCTCTGGCCAAAAAAAAAAAAAAAAAGAAAGCAGAAGCAGAGATTGAAGAGCTGCCACAGCAAGGCCAAGAACACCCAGGGCTACCAGAAGTCAAAACAGGCAGGAAGGATTCTTCCTTACAGCCTGCAGAGGGACCACAGCCCTGTCCGCTCCTTGCTTTGGGCTTCCAGACTGCAGAATTGTGACAAAAAATTTCCATTGTTATAAGCCACCGGGCTGTAGTTCCTGGTAGTTTGTTATAGCAGCACTAGGAAATAGAACCTTCCCATATTAAATAGGTAAATACCAAATTTGCTCCAATAAAGGCTGGAGTGAAAAAGCGCAAATTACCACCCAAACCAGTTGTAACCCATTGCTCAGTAGGACACTGAAGAGGCCTCCCTGAGGAATTTTTAGATCTCCTAAGGAGAAACACCAGCTAAAGCTCTTCTTTTAATACGTTAAATTTGTCACATTTTATGAGTGTTCATCTAAATGAATTTTTGTAATTTGAAGACACCATGTAATGAGCACTCAGACAAAGGAACAGAGCCTTACTGGCATCCCAGAGCCTTGTGATTTCATCCATACACCAAATGATTTATATACTCTTGTCTATTAACCATCACATCCTTTAGAGTTTTGTAATAATTACATCTCTTAAATCATTTCTTTGAGGGATTGTATTCTTTTATTTACAAATTCAACTGATTTCCTGTCAACCTTCTTAAATAATCAGCAATAAACTTTGTGTTTCTCATACTTTTTTTTTTCTTTTTTTGTGGCAGAGTCTCACTATGTTACCATCCATAGAGTGCTATAGCATTACAGCAAACAGCAACCTCAGACTCTTGGGCTTAAGTTATTCTCTTGCCTCAGCCTCCCAAGTAGCTGAGATTGCAGGCACTGGCCACAATACCCAGTTATTTTTCATTGCAGTTGTCATTGTTGTTTAGCTGGCCCCGGCCAGGTTCAAACCTACCAGTTCTGGTGTAGGTGGGCAGTGCCCTAACCACTGAGCAACAGGTGCCAAGCCTGTTTCTCATAATTTTTAGAAATCCTGGCATCAGCCAGACTTTGGCAATATCAACTCCATATGTAAATTTAATTGAAAAATATGAAAATTCCATATGAGAAACCTTTAACAATTGTTTAATGTAATCATACCCTTTTATTTTCTTCCTTTTAAGTTGGTTGAGCCCACAATAGATTATCCTGTGTATCTCAAAGAAGTTACTATCTAGCTGTCTCACTAAGGTCAGGACATCATCCAAAAACATGTTTAAGCTTCCAACTTAAACTTTTTAGGACACTTTGCATGTAAAGAAGGTATATGTAAATTAAAATGGATGAATCTAATGGACTAATTTTCATCTAAAATTTCCTGCCTTCATGAAGTTGAATATGTATAACAATGAAATTTATTATTGTATCAACATGTTTTTCAAAAATTGATGAGGTGACTTCTAAAACTTTCCAGTACTTGAATAGAGTTCTTTGTGTCAAGTGTTGCTCTAAATGCTTTTATATATTTTAAATTACTTAACTTCATAAAAATCCGATGAGATAAGATGATTATTAATCACATTGTACCAGTGAAGAAATAGGTCAGAGAGAGTTTGAGTAAATTCCCCAATGTCACAGAGGACGAAGCCCAGATTCACACCAAAGTTAGCTGACAGTTGGAGTCCGTATCATCTAATTATACAAGAGTTTAACAAAACCACTTTCAATAAAATGGTAATGTCATAAAAATAAAGACGAAAACAATTTAAATGTTAAAAATGCCAAGCATACAAGTCAGTCAATGTCTAATGTTAAGCTCCAAAATGGTTTTCTTTCAGCCTTTTCAACATAAACGTACAAACAAACCAAAACCATTCAGTTACATAGCTCTTACAGAGCTCGACAAAAAAAGAAAACAACAGCAGCTTCTCACTACAGTTTTCTAAATATTGAATTTGGGGATTAATTCTTCAAATTACAAGTGCATTTATACTTTGACCCAGCAATACCCCTTCACGGGATTTAACTAACAGACCTGCAAACATACTGAAATGATTCATGTGAGAGGTTAAACATGAAAGCATCAGGCTTTAGTAGCAAAGGGCTGAAAACAACTTACTTCTTTCTTAATAGGGACTAAATAAATAGAGAATGGGCATTTTATGTACAGAAACAAGAAATGCACCAGTCATTCTTAAATAACATAAGCAAGGGACGTCCACCATAGAGAGTAGAGTGTAATATTTTGCAAAATAGATTGAGAAACTAAACATACCTACTTGTACATGCATGAAGATATATTGGAAGGATGCAAAATATTGATAAATTCAGATAGGGAGAATAAAAGGCAAAAGACTTCATTTTCACACAGGACACATTTACAAATCTGTTTATTCTACTTTCAATACATGTCTCAAATCTGACCATTTCTAACAACCTCCCATTATCACCACTTTGGCCCAAACCACTAATATCTGATAGCTGGGTGATTAGATTAGTCTATGCCCTTGAACCTTTAAACTATTACAATATAGCAGAGAGGGTGAGCCTGTTAAATGAACTTGCCGTTCCTCAGCTCCAAATCCTCCCACTTCAGAGTAAAAATCAACCCATGTTATGATTTACAGGACTCTGTATAATTTGGTGCCAAGTTACTCCTCTTATTTTAGTCCCTACTAATCTTCCACTGTGTTCCCATAGCTGGTCTCACTTATGTGTCTGGAATTAGAAAGGAACTCATTTTTAATTAACAAAATAAAACAAATATTTCTTCTACAATAAAATATTAAATTCTCTATTGTCTTATATGTTCATGAGTATTGGCATCCATGAATACCCATATATACACATACATACATATGCATGTATGTAGGTGGGTGTATGTATAAGAATAAGATATAAACAGGAAAATTGTCACAATGTCAAGCTCAAAACAGTAGTATACTTTGTTTTTAGAATTGCATGAAAGCCTCTTTGGCTTTCTCTTGAAAGCAACCACCTGGAGAATAAGATTCAATGGCTAAGATTAAAAGTTATTGTCAAATATTCACAGTTAATTGCTTGAGTTTTCTTTTTTCCTTTTCAACTGTTTTAATAAATCCATAAATGCTCCCAAGCCACCAAGCCCTCTATAACTCTATGATGACATTGAATTGTAATTTCTCACCTTATATTTTCTTGTTTGTGAAAATGATACTGAATCATTTTTACCCGAGAGGAATAACCATTTTAAATTCTGAATATCTCTTTAATGTGACTTAAAGTAAACTTTCTTTCACTTGCAGTTTTGGAAGTAAGGCAAATGAAAAAAATAAAATAACAAAGACAAAATATTTACTATAAACATAGTCTTAACTTTCAACTAAAATTATAAATATAAGCCATCCAGATAACAAAATTCCATGTATTATTCTAATTTAGTATTGTTTAATTTCATATAACCCTAATAAAGATTTACTATTTAAAAAATAGTTATAGAGAAAGACCTGAATAAGACTAGAGCTAAAGTGTGGTTCTGTACCACAGAGGCCCTGAAGATCCCATAGCAGTTGGGATCTCTGTCCCTCCAAGTTCCCATTGCTTAAGAGTAAATATTTGGCCTCAGCTCATCCTTCTGAAAGTTAAATTCATATGCTACGAGTTACTGTCCATGATTCATTTCTGATGATCTTGCCAAGTACTGGTGGGGAAGCAAGACAACATGCACCATTGTTTATAGTACAGCATGAGCAAATTTTCAGGAACAGAGACATGGATGAGATAAATATCTGAAATCCTATTTAACATACTGCAATTGCCCAATGTATATTTCCCCCTGCCTAGGGGAACAGCAAGCACGCAGGTGAAAAATAAATGGGATGAAAAATAAATTTGAGTGAACTAGGACATCTAAGTTCATGTTCATAGGACATCTATTCAAAGATGTTAGTGTTCAACATAATCCAGCATGCATAGACACAATTATAGCATAATAATCCTTTTTACAACAGAAAATCATAGCCATGCCCATTTTCTAAATTCACATGTAATGGCACAGTTCCATTCTTCTTCTTCTTTTTTTTTTTTTTTTTTGGAGACAGAGTCTCAAACTGTCACCCTGGGTAAAGTGCCATGGTATCACAGCTTATAACAACCTCCAACTCTTGGGCTTAAGCAATTCTCTTGCCTCAGCCTCCTAAGTAGCTGGGACTACAGACGTCTGCCACAATGCCTGGCTATTTTTCTGTTACAGTTCTCATTGTTGCTTAGCTAGCTTGGGCTGGGTTCAAATCCACCAGCCTTGGTGTATGTAGCTGATGTAACCACTGTACTATGGGCATCAAGCTAACACAGTTCTATTCATAAAGTCATTGTCAGTTACTGAGTTATTTTTTTTGTCCTAGTTCAATGATAGGCAAACTTCGACAAGAGAGCCAAAGCTTGTCCACTGACTGTTTTGTAAATAAATATTGTAAGACCTTAGCCATGGTATTTTTTTATGTATCCTCTATGACAACTTTCTATCAAATGTATTGACAGAATTGAAGAGTTATGACAGAGACTTTACAGTCTGCAAGCCTGAGATATTTATAGTCTGGCTCTTTATAGAAAAAGTATGCTGAACACTACTCCAATTCTTTAATTCAATTTACTGAATAAATATTTAAGGAGAACCTACTTGTAGCTAAGCATCCAAACATTGGCCTAGGTTTCAAAAATTTAAAAGTTGATTAAACAAAATCATTTATGATATGCCACTTACATTGTTAGTTTGGAGTGTGAGGATGAACAACCATTAAAAATAATAATGTATCACATAAGGAACTTATAATTGCTATTGATGAAAAATGAGACACACTAAAGCAATCAGGTTTGCTTTGTGGCTGAGGTCATGGATATTTTTCTTTTACCTACCCATAAAAGAATCTTTCAGTAGGGTGATATTTGAGAAGAAGAATAGAAGAAATACCAAAGAGATTTATGTGGATATCTATAAACAGTGTGTTCTATGAGGGGTAATAAAACATTATCTAATAGCAGAGACCCAAAATATCTGAAACAAAACTGACAAAAATAAATGAAGAAATAGACAACCCAATAATAGGGATTTAAAATCTGAATAATCTATATATATATATATATATATTTTTTTTTTGAGATAGAGTCTCATTTTGTTGCCCTCCATAGAGTACTATGGCATCACAGCTCACAGAAACCTCCAGCTCTTGGGCTTAGTCTATTCTTTTGCCTCTGCCTCTCACGTAGCTGGGACTACAGGCAACTGCCACAAAGCCCAGGTCTTTTGTTGCAGTTTGGCCAGTGTCAGGTTCAAATCTGCCACCTTCAGTATATGGAGCCAGCACCCGACTCATGGAGCCAAAGGCACTGCTGCAATACCCTATTTTCAATAATGGGAAGCACTATCTGGAAGATCATCAAAGAAATAAATAACTTGAACATAATAAACAAAATAGCCCTAACAGATATCTACAGACCACTCCACCCAACAACAGTAAACTATACATTCTTCTCAAATATACATGGTACATTCTCCAAAGTAGTCCATGTATTAAGTCATAAAAGATGTCTCAATGAATGTAAAGTATCAAAATCACATAAAGTATGTTCTCAAATAGGATTAAAATAAAAAATAAAGGCAGACATTTGTGAGTTACCGTATTTCATATTCTAAACATGTAGATGTTAAGCAACACATTGCTAAATTAAAAATGGGTCAAAGATAAGTGAATAAAGAAGAAAATATTTTGAGTTGCATGAAAGTGAAAATACAAAATATTAAAATAATATGCAGTTAAGGCAGTGCAGAAATGGAAATTGATGGCTGTGAACATATATGTTAAGAAAGAAAAAATATATCAAATCAATATACTATTTTTTTTCAGAAAATAGAAAAAGAAGAGCAAAATATCCAAGCAAGTATAAAAAAGGAAAAAAAATATTCGAACAGAATTAAGTGAAATTGAGATCAGAAAAACAATAGAATAGTTAATGAGGAAAGGGTCAATACTTTGGAAAGATAAACAAAACTGACAAGTATTTAACAAGTTTGACCAAGAAAAAAAGAGAGAGAAAAGACTTGCTTAAATAAGAAATGAAAAGGGACACATTACAAAAATCACAGAACTAAAGAGGATTAGAAGCAAATGACATTAATATCTGAATGCCAACAAATTACATAACTTAGGTGAAGTGGAATAGTTCTAGAAAAGCAGAAAATAATGAAACTTACTAAAGATGAAATAGAAAATTTGAATAAGTCAATAGGAAGTAAAAAGACAAAATTATTAATTTAAAACATCTGACATAAAAGATCCCAAGACAGATGGCTTCAGTGATAAATTCCTCTAAACATTTAAAAAACAATTAATACCAATCTTTCACAAGAAGATGAAATAACTTCATAACTTATTTTATGAGACCAGTATTTCTCTGACACCAAGACCAGGCAAAATATTAAAAGAAAAGCAAACTACAGATCAATATTTCTTAAATATACACAAAATTCCTCAAAAAAAGTAGCCAACAAATTTAATAACATATAGAAAGACTTAAATAGAATGATAAAGTGCGATTTACATCAGTAATACAAGGTTGGTTTAATACCCAACGTCAAAAATGAAGACCTTACCCCTACCCCAGCTATAAAATAAATTTCCCTCTGTATGTCTGAAAACAATAGAACACGAAAACCATAAGAATCATGTTCCGAGTTTATGATGATATATTAATTAAAAAAAACCTATATCAGAAACATAATCTGCATTTTAAGGTACTATCTGGTCAGGATTCCAGTAACTCAATATCTTTATTGAGAATCCAATAGTCTTTCACATTAACAAGATTGAGATACAAGTCTATTATTGTGGTGCTGATACCTTAAGATCATTCAGGAATATCTTTAAATAAAATGAGCATAAGGTGGAGGTAAACAGTGTTTCAAGTTTTTTATTTGGCCCCTTGTCTAAAAGAATCAATATCAGGATTTACAATATTTGGAAACTGGGGGGGAAAAACCTATTTTAGGTAAATTTAGGCTGAAAGTTCATTTATAACTAGCACTTTATTTGCAAATTGATCCTGAGCTCAGTGAGATTATAGTTGTGTTCTGGCCATAGGCCCTATGTTGTAACAGTCAACAATAGTGGGTTTATTTCTCTTCCTCCTGACAAAGATTCTTTACTTGGCCAAACTTTAGCCAGGCATCTGAGCTCTCTCTTGGGTTCATCATTACTTATTTGTAAAATTAAGTTCTAGCAACATCTGCTAAGTCAATTTAGTAAGAACCCCTCAATATCTGATCAGGTTCCTCACTTTCTACCAAGCTCCAGGTGATATTTTGTCACCCTGACCTTTCTTCAGCAAGATCTGTTAGGTCAATTTAGCTGAAATTTCTCTCAATCCTCATGTTTACTCTTGGCAATTTTCCATTTATAGCCTACCCCCACCAAGTTCCTTAGCTATAAGTTCTTACTTGCCTATGTTGTATTCTGAGTTGAGCCCAATTTATCTTCCCCACAGTATACCCCATTGCAGTGATCTCTGTACCTTTTGTGATAATCCCAGATAAAGTTTTCAAGACCAAGTTTTAACAAGTCTTAATGAATAACTGCTTCATTAATACTCCACATAAAAAAAAAAGAAATACATGTATTAATAGGTTGGACTGGAAAAGGCTGCAAGAAATGTTCATGTCACATACTTGTAAGATTGTAAGCCTTTGCTTTTATTACTGCTCTCAGGATTTCTTTTACTGAATGGTTTTAGAACTATAAATTCCCTATATGAATTTGATGACCAATAAGCTGGCTTGAATTAAAGAACCTGTTTACAAGCCATGATACTTTCTCAATTTATAAAAGAAAAGAGAGGAGATAAAATACTTAAGTGTAAGTCCTTAGTGTACATCCAGCTGTACTTAATATATGCAAACAGTAGAAACTTCCAGAGTTGACCACCTCCCAACACTGACTATCTCCTTAAATTGACATAATTTTCATAGATGGGACATGCACCTCATGTTCTCGATAGAAAACTAACCTCTTTATCAGTGGTTCTCAACGTTTCTAATGCCATGACCCTTTAATACAGATCCTCATGTTGTGTTGACCCCCAACCATAAAATTATTTCCATTGCTGTGGTTGGGGTCACCATAACATGAGGGAATGTATTAAAGGGTCATAGCATTAGGAAGGTTGAGAACTACTGGTCTATATATTAACCATCTCTGTGAGCTATATATTGACCACTTGAACTGTGACACATAATATTAATTAAGCCTCTATAATTTGATCATTTGAGTATACTTGAAGTGAGGGGTAGAAGTTGTGGCCTTGGCCCCTTAGAGGCATTACTTTTTTCTTTTGTATAAGCTATTTGTTCATGTTTTGTTATTACACATGTTACATTAGATATAATGTCATATTGCCTATCACAAGTTGTAGAAGATTTTTTTAATTTTAAAAAATGATTTGAATTGTAGGTATATCCTACAATTATTAAAAAATTTTACTGTTAATCAAGCCATAATAGCCTAAAGGAAAGAACTCAAAGAGCTGACACTGAAGGAAAAGATTGGTCTACATTTTCTAAAAAGCAGTAGCTACTGAAAGATGGCAGAACATTTTTGGTGTCAGCAAGACTACAGTTAGTAACATCCAAAACCATTAACATGGGTAACTTAGAGGGATATGGTAAGGAAAATTGAGACCTACAGTAGAAAAGGAGACAAATGTCCTTTGATAAAGTCAATGAAGCCACATTATGCTGGTTCAAGACAATGCATTCAGCTAATACCTGAATTTCTTGGCCTGATCATCTAAGGCATTGCTAAAAAAATTCACACAGGAAGTTGTGGCAGATTTGCAAATATAATGCTGTTGGCTGAAGAAATTTAGACTGCAACATGTGATCTCTCAGAAAGCCTTGTACGGTGAATCCAGTGAAGTTCCAATAGAAGTTGTGAAAGAGTTTATCAAAAAGTTTCCAGACTTTGCCAGAACCTTCCAAGATGATGACATTTTTAACTCTGGTGAGTGGACACTTTTTCAAGGAGGTTCTGGACAGAAGCTTCATCATGAAGGATGACAAATGTGTGAGCTGAAAACTTTCCAAAGAACATTTCACAGCTCTGCATTGTGCTAGCTCAACTGCAGTGAAACTAGGGCTCCTGGTAACTGATAAACCAGCAGAATCACTCCTATTCAACCTTAAGCTCGAAGACCTCCCCAGGACTGGGAGATCAAACATGTATGCATAGATGACCAATGCCCTATTTGAAGAGTGTGTAAGGGGTTGACCAAAATATGAAGAAGAAACAGTTTATTCCATTGACAATAGACAATTGTCTGGTCACACACAAGTGAATCATCTCACAAATGTCACACCGAATTTCTGTCTCCAAACATGGCTTCAAAAACTTAGTATCATGATCAAAGCATCGTCAAAACATTTAAAATACACTATCAAGCCCAGGTCCTGCAGTAGGTCATTGCTAAAACACAAACCTATGGTTTACCTCTGGAAGAAACTTCTGCTGCCTCAGTTAATACTCTGGATGCTGTCTTCTGGATCAGATTTTTTTGGAATAAAATTCGGCCAGAAATGATACGGAAGTGTTTCAAGAAAGCTGGATTTGTCACAACCCCAAAGCACAATATTTTGGCTTCCTCACAGAGTCCATCTCCCATGGCAGAATTCAATGGATTGGATTTTGAAGGTTTTATTGCAATCCGTAAGGTGGCAACCTGTAATGAACCTGAAGCAATTTTCCAACTGATATTTACTGAAATATTGACCAGCATAAAAGTACACAAAGCAGCTGATGAAGTGAAAGAATCAAGTCAGGATGACACAGAAAATATAGAGAATCTAAGAGAAAAGGATATTAGACATCTGATAATGCAATTAAAGTCATTTTCTGAGGAAAAATACACAGGTAGGCTGAGTACTGTAGACAGAGTTGGGAGTGCTTTCTGCACTTACCTTTGTAATAAAAATAAGACAGAGACCAAGATTGACTTTTTTTTTAATATAGGATGATTAAACCATGAGAATACAGTAATATATTGATTTTATAGGATACCATATGTATGATTTTACTTTGTTTTAATTATGTATGATTTCATATTATATTCTCTAATAAAAGCTGTACAAAGAAGTAAAGTTTATGCACATGTCAGTACAGTAGGTTAACTTGCTAAGTTGACCAGCTAAGGCACTATAACAAAGTAATCAACACATGGAATTAGTCAACATAAGGAACTAGACCACTGTACTGATATGTACATGTGGTGCATGTCCAGTCTGTGAATATTAGGTCAGCTTAAGGAGAATGATCAATGTAGGGAAGTGGTCAACTATGGAGATTCTAATATATATTTCAATAATATATACTGATAATGTTTGTTATCTTATATATTATATCTTGTATCTCCTGTAATTGCAGAAGTCAAATATTAGTTGAATATTAAAATTTTAATACAGTTTTTTCATTTCTTAAAATTTCTGTACATTTTTTGGCACCATCCATTTGTGTGTGCGTGTATGTGTGTGTGTATGTGCATGTATGTGTGTGTGTGTGTGTCTTATTTTACCATCAATGACATTGCAGTCCCTGTGAAGTGTCAGACATCTCTCTGCATGCCTGGCCTCTTTTCTGAACTGAGATTATTAATGTCATTGAATTACTTAATTGTCCCTGCTGAGCCAAGAAGCTCCTGATTCCTCTTAAATCTGTTGATTTTGCCAATACATTGCTGTCTTCCCCTACATGCATTATCAAGGAATCAATTCCAGTATGGCAGGGGCTTCTTAACAACAATGTGGGAGAAGAGAAAATATTGTAGCACACGTCAAAGGCCAATGGGCAGAGCATATAAAGGAGGTCAGCTTAACCTTCACTCCTGGGTTCTCTGATTTCCTTCATTGAAATTGTGATAATGTGTTGTGATCTTCTCTGCCAGTTATCATGGGCCAGCCTTGGATTCAAAATTATATCAATGGACTCAGCATACTCTTCAATACACAGCTGGCAGCATATACTAGCACTGTAGGCAGAATCACCAGCACAAGACACCACTAAAATTAATTTGGCTGAATCTAAAATTATAGTCTGTCTTGATAGAATATGTCAAAATGTCAAAGGTACATTTTCTATTGCCAAAAAGTTTCACTTCAAAGGATCATTCTTCAGATCTTATGTTATAAGATTCCAAAAATATACATAAAAATGTATCCTGTGAAGCATTTATTTTGTAATAGAAAAAACTTGAAAGTATGAGGTGATTAATAGGAAACAGGTTTAATAAATCACAAGATATCAGTACACTGGAATTTCAAACTGTCTTTAAAAATGATGAAATAGATATATATACACTGCCTTGGTAGGTATTCACAGTAAACTTTTTACTAGAAAAACACTTTAAAGTGAGATAAACAGTATGAATAATATATAATAATATAGGAATGTTTAAAATTATATCATTAATGTAACATGTTTATTGTATATCAACACCGTTATCAAGGGCTTCATATCTCTGGTGGTGGAAATTAGATTTGGGGGGATCTTTTATTATACATTTTCTTTCATTTATATATTCCATTTGTTCAAAACCAGGAAGCAAATCTATTATTAATTTACTTAAATGCAAAAACACAAATGTTAAAAATTTATATAAAATTGTGGCCAGTTTTACAGAATAGAAGAAACAAGAAATTTATTTTTTTTTCCATTTTCTCTTTCAAAATATTAAAGGGATGTACGTGTCTTTGTTATAGGAATGTCTTGTACAATGTTTATGTCAGGGCCTCTGTTGTGTCACCAGAATATATTGTACCAAATAGGTACAGTTTCATCCCTCACTCTCCTCCATACCTCCTCATTCTTGTGTTTTTATGTCCTCGATAATGTTTTGTGCTTATGTATACACATCATTGAGCTCCCACTTATTAGTGAGAACGTAAGGTGTCTGGTTTTCTATTCCTAAGATATTCCACTTAGGTTAATGGTCTCCAGTTCCATCTAATCGGCTGCAATTTTCATTCCTTTTTTATGACTGACTAGTACTCCTTGTACACATACACACACTACATTTTCTTTATACACTCATGAATTGATTGATGGACACTTAGGTTGTTTCTATATCTTTGAAATTGTGAAAAGTGTGATAAATATTTCAATGCTAATGTCTTTTCAATAAAATGACTTCTTTCCCATTGGGTAGGTACTCAGCAGTGGTATTGCTAGATGAAATGGTAGATCTATATTTATTTCTTTGAGAAATCTCCAAAATGTTTTTCATCAAAGCTGTACTAATTTGCCATCCCACTAATGGTGAATAACCATTCTTTTCTCTCTGAATCCAGGATGGCATCTATGTGTTTTGGAGGTTTTTTTAGTAATAGGCATTCTGTAAAGGGTAAGATGGTATCTCACTGCAGTTTTAATTTTCATTTCCATGATGATTAGTGATGCTAAATGTTTTATTATATGTTAGTCATTCATTGATCTTCTTTTAAAAAACCTTGGTTCATGTCTTTTCCCCAATTTTTGATGGGGATGTTAGTGTTTTGTTGCTGAATTATTTTAGTTCTTTGGAGATTTTGGATATTTTCCTATGTTGGATGTGTAGTTTGTAAATATTTTCTCCTTTTCTATAGGTTGTCTGTTTACTCTGTTGATTATTTCTTTTTCTATGAAGCAGTTTTTAAGTTAGTTAAGTCTCATTCATTATTCACTCATTCATTTATTCACTGCATTTGTACTTGAGATCTTCGTTATAAAATCCTTACCTTGGCCAATGTCTGGAAGAGTTTTTCTTACACTTCCTTCTATAATTTTAAAGGTTTCATACCTTCCATCTAAGTTTTTTATCCATTTTTAATTAATTTTTGTATATGGTGAGAGATAGAGGTCCTGCTTCATTCTTCTCATGGATGATCCAGTTTTCCCAACACCATTTATTGAATAGTGTGTACTTTCTCCAGCGTTTGTTTTTTTTTCTGCCTTGCTAAAGATCAGAGGGTCATAGTTATAAGCTTTTATTTCTGGGTTATCTATTCTGTTCTATTGGTCTATGCCTGTATATATATATATATATATAA
This sequence comes from Galagoides demidoff, assembly GCA_963574575.1. Lineage (NCBI taxonomy): Eukaryota > Metazoa > Chordata > Mammalia > Primates > Galagidae > Galagoides > Galagoides demidoff. The sequence goes on from CAUYQV010116393.1 coordinate 13,379, forward strand.
TACAGGCATATTTTATATATATATATATATATAAAATTATTAACTGATATATTAACCAGTACCATGCTGTTTTGGTTACTATAGTGTAGTAATACAGTCTGGTAATATGGTTTTTCCACTTTTTTTTTTTTTTTTTTTTGCTTAAGATTGCTTTGGGTCTTCAACTTCACAAATCTGAAGAATGCATTTACAAACTATATTCGCAACCACAAGAGCCTCTTTTGTCTCAATACTATTCACAATACCTATAACCTGACTCCCAAATAGGACTCCCAAGTTTACTGTTATCAGTGTATAGAAGTGCTACTACTAATCTGCATACACTTACCTGACACTTACCTGAATTTATCAGTTACAGGAGTCTTTTAGTGGAGTTTTAAGGTGTTCTAATAGGTATCCTATTAATATGATCATGTATCTATGATCAATAGATAGTTCGACCTCCTCTTTCCTGATGTTAATGACTTACTTCTTTCCTTTGCCTGATTCTTGCAGCTGGCATTCCAATACTATGTTGAACAGTAGTGGTAACTTGCCTTGGGGGAATTATTCTTAGGGGGAATCATTCTTACAGGGAATTTTTATAACTTTTCTTCATTCAATATGATGTTGGCTATACTTTTTTTTGTATCTAGCTTCTATAATTTGAGGTATGTTCCATCTACATGTACACCCATTTAGTGAGGGTTTTTGTTATGAAATGGTCCTGAATTTCATGTCATGCTTCTTCTATTGAGGCAATAATATGACTTTTGTTTATGTTTCTGTGGTGAATCACATTTGTTCTTTGTGTATGCTAAACCAGACTTGTATGTCTAGGAAAGAAAATCATTAATTGTTATGCAGTATCTTTTTGATGTGCTATGAAATCATGTTGGCTGGTATTGTGTTGAGGCTGTCCATACCTATGTTCATAAGGTTTATCAATCTGAAGTTTCCTTTTTTGTTTTGTACTTTTCTGGTTTGGGTATCAAAAAGACACTGGCTTCATAAAATGAATTAGGGAGAAAGTCATTCTCAGTGTTACAGAACATTTGCTATAGGTTAGACACCAGTTCTTCTTTGTAGGTCTAGTGAAATTAAGCCATAAATCCATCTAATCTAGTCATTTTTTTTATTGCAAGATTTTCATTACCTCTTCAATATTGCTACTTATTATTGGTCAGGATCTCTATTTCTTCCTGATTTGGGGTTTGGATATTGTGTGTTTCCAGGCATTTATCTATTTTCTCCAGATTTTGTAGTTTGTTTGCACAGAGAATTACACAATATTCACAGATAATCCTTTGTCTTTCTGTGGTATCAGTTGTAATGTTTCATTTTTATTTCTGATTGAGTTTATTTATATCCTTTCTTATCCATAGCTGGTTAGTCTGCCCATTAGTCTATTACTTTTGTTTATATTTTTAAAGAGACCAACTTTTTGTTTCATCGATTTTTCCTATTAATGTTTTGGTTTCCATTTTGTTTAGTTCTGCTCTAAGTTTTGCTATCGCTTTTCTTCTACTGGCTTTAAATATGGTTGGCTCTTCTTTACATAGTTTCTTAAGAAGTGACCTCAGGTTGTTTATTTGTGAACTTTTTTCCTTGTTCATTAGGTTGTTTATTTGTGAACTTTCTTCCTTGTTGGTATAGGCATTTAGTGCATTTCCCTTTAGGCTTGATTTTTTCTGAACCCGCAGATTTTGAAAATGTGTCCTCTTTCTCATTCAGTTTGAAGAATCTTTTGACCCCCATTGTAATGTCATTATTGATTCAGGGTCATTAACTAACAGTTTGTTTAATTTCCATGACTTTGTATAGATCCAAGCCTTCCTTTTAGAATGGATTTCTAGATTTATTTCACTATGTCTAAGAAGATTTTAGTGGTATGATTTCCATTTTCCTGAATTTGCTGAGATTTGTTTTATGGCCTAAGAAATGATCAGTCTAGGAAAATGTCCTATGTTCTGTTCAGAAGAATATAAATATAATATTTTGGGGATAAAATGTTCTATCTGTCTATTAGGTCCATTTGCTCTAGATTCTCACTTATGTCCAGTGTTTCTTTATGTATTTTCTGCATTGATGATCTGCCCAGTTCTGTGAAGTGTTGAAGTCTCCAGCAGCTATGCTGCTACTGTTTATTTCTTCTTCTTAGATCTAGAATAATTTGCTTTGTAAAACTATATGTTCCTTTATTTGTTGCATGTATATTTAGAATTGTTATATCTTCTTTTAAATGGTTCCCTTTAATGTTATAGAAGAACCCTTTTTGTCTTTTTTTTTTAACCATTGGTGATCTAAAATCCATTTTATCTGATATGAGAATGTCTAAACCCACTGACTTTTGATTTCTATTTGCATGGAATATTCTTTTCTATTGCTTTACCTTCAGTTAATGTGAGTCCTTATGGTGTAGATGTGTTTATTGGAGGCAGCAAACATTTAGGTGTGTTTTCTTTATCCATTCTTCCAGTTTGTGCCTTTTAAATGGTGCATTCAGATGGTTCATGTTAAGTATTAGTATTGATATTTGCATCCTGTTCTGTTCATAATATTGGATGATATTTAATTGTTTTGTTTTCACTCTTATGCTATAGTATTATGAGAACTGTGGGCTTTTAGGTATTTTTACACTGGTGGGTATCTATTGTACTGCTGAATGTATAATGCCCTTGTGAGAATTTCCTGTAGGAGAGGTCTAGTGATGACAAATTACCTTAGTGTTTGCTTGTCTGGAAGAGTTTTTATTTTTCAATAATTTGTGAAACATAATTTTTCAGGATACAAATTTCATGACTGATAGTGATCTGTTTAAGAAGATTAGAAATGAGGTCCCACTGTAAACCTAGAACTGTGGGAGGCTGAGGCAGGTGGATTGAGTTCATAGATTAGAGACCAGCCTGAGCCAGGGCAAAACCTTTCTCTAAAAATAGATGGGCATTCTGCTTGGTGCCTATACTCCCAACTACTTTGGAAGCTTAGGCAAGAGGATAGCTTGAGTCCAAAAATTGCTGTGACTATTATATCAGGGAAGTCTAGCAAGGACAACAAAGGGAGACTCTGTCTTAGAAAAAAAACAAATAATCCCAACCCTTGACTTCAAAGGCTTTGGTTCAGCTATTTGCTATTAGCCTGATGTTTTCCTTTGTAGGGTAATAGTTGCTTTTTTATAGCAGTTGTAGAATTTTCTCCCTTATTTGACTTTGGTTGGGTGGATGACTATGTGTCTTGGAAATGCCCCATAGACTAGTAATCTTCTCAGTGTTCAATGATAATAATATATTTGGATATGTGAATTTCTGGTGATACCAGGGAAGGTCTACTCAACAAGTCTTTCAGTAGGTTTCCCTTTTTTTTTTTTCCTTTTCTTCACTCTCCAAAATACCTATAATCCATATATCAGCTCACTTCACATCATCCCATATTTCTCTAAGTAATTGTTCTTTGTTCTTTTCTCCTTTTTTCTCCATCTTTGACTAAATGAGTTAGATCAAAAGCCATGTCTTCAAACTCCCTAAATATTCCCTAAATAACTCCATCATTTCTTTAAATTTTATTTCCCTTCTTGGTTGTCTATCTCTTTAGCATTAAAAAAATTTTATTTTTTGTTTCATAAACATTTTTTGGCTTCTTTGTACTTATTTTTTTAACATTCTGTTCAATTTCATTCATCATATTTGACAGCCACATTCTGAATTTTTTCTAACAATTTAGTAATTTCCTTTTGGTTGAGTTGATTTCATTTTACAGATCTATTATGATCAGTTAGGGGGAGTTGAAGTAGCTTGTTTTTTCATGTTGCCAGAACTTTTTTATTGTCATTTCCTTTCATTTGAAACTTCATGTCTTAGTTCAGGGTTGATAGATTTTCAGTGCACCTGTTCTTTGCTGGGAATTCTTCCTACAAAGTGAGGAGAAGATAAGGTCCCTAGAAACTTTTTGTGTTCTACTCTGAAGTATTGGCCTGGAAGAAGGGGGTAGGAGCACTGAAAGCTTGTAACATGGTTGCTCTTCATTGTCTTCATCTCTTACGTTTGTCACAGTCTAAGCTGGTACTGAGGGATATTCGTTTGCACTGGTGGTGGGTATCCAGGGTCCTTTTGGAAGCTCACACAGAGAGTTATACAAGTCCCTCTCCTAGAGGTAGGTGAAATAATCTTGGCTGGTACATGTGCAGGTTGTGGGACCTTACCAGGCACATAGGTATGAAGTTGGTGGGAAGGTAGCTTTCAAGTCCTTGCATGGTATCCAGCATATCATGCACCTGAGCCACTGTTGGGGGATCTTCATATGGAGTGGTGGGTTAGTCCCTAAGCAACTTTTGGAAGCTTGGATGGAGGCTGCGTGAGTTCTGCTCCTCTGAGATAAGCATTGTAGGAGATTACTCTCCCTGGGTCTCCTGGTAGTTGTGGTAGTGGCTTTTTTGTGAGACTATCTAGTTTGTGGCCATGGGTGTCAGAGCTGCAAGCATTTGCTCCAACCACATCTAGCTATAAAACTGGCATATGGCCAGGTGTAACTTGTTGCTAGCATATCCATGTGGCAACCTGAACTGAAGGGTAGAGTTTGCATGGTGCTACAGAGATACAACCCTTTGTCCAATGTGTGGGACTAGAATCTTGTTCTGCTGGTTGGCACTCAGGGTTGTGACAGCATGGTTTGCAAACCAGCATATGTTACCATGGGGCATGGTGTATACCTGGAATATGGGTGCATGGGGCAAGGGGGTTGGTTCCATTGGTTGCTGTGTGGGGTCACATTAACTAGGCTGGTGTTTGTCTGGAACGCTCTCCTCTAGGTCACTGAGATTGCTACCATGGAACTTCTCAAACTCTATTTGAGTTCCTTAGTGAGAAAAATCACTTGGCTGCAAGCCAAGGGCTTATGAGACCCTCTGGTCTCCCTGCTCACTCTCTGACCCAACAAGGGCAGCACTGGAGTAGTTGTAAGGAAGCTTATTCTTGTGTAGACTGGGTATTCTAAATATGAGAACTCAGAGTGGCATCAACTGAAATAACCCTGGACCCAGGCTGGAGTGTCCTTGCTGAGTTTACTATTTGAAGTTACTTCACTGTACAGCTTCTACTCTTCTCATCAGGGAAGGTTGGGGTGCACATGGGGCCCCACCACAGCTTGAGTTGCAGTGTCCATGGGGGGACTGTAGGTTCCTCAGGCTGTCTCCTTTATCCTTTCCTCGCATGAAGGGAGTTCAGGTTCCTTCCAATCTTGGAGAGTGGTTCTCCCCATTTTTCTCTCTGAGTATCACTCATTACCTCTCTAATGATGTACACTGCTCTCTCTAAGAGAGGATATATCCCTAGGTGGGCATCTACTTTTTGTTTCTAACCCTCTTCCAGGGAGGAATGTGTGTAGGCTGGTTTAAGTCAATCATCAAGGCTCTCTACCTGAAATTTACTTTTCATATATTTTTACTAATATACCTATGTTCCCTACAATTTATCTTGGTAACTATCGTTAGTGACACATATTTATGATATAGAAAATTTCTCTGGGTTTAGGGTTGCATTCTTAGACTCTGAGTAGCTAAAATGATTGGCCTCTTGATGTGGCTTCCTTGGAACTCTGCTTCAAACAGCAGAGCTAGGCACCAAGCTCCAGGTCCAATCTCTGAGATTACTTTGGATGGATCACATAATCAGAACTTGTTGAAAAATTATCCTATATGATAAATGGAAAGTAATCCAAAATCCACATAAAGATGATAAGTTTATTTGGCAAAAGATTAACTCACATTAATTTGCTGAAAATGAGCAATCGAAGGCTATATTTTATAACTGAGCCCATAAAGATCATAAACATGTCAAATGAGGCATTTTTATAGTGAAGGTTTATGCAGATACCCAGGAAGTATTTCTGTGCTTTAGACTCAAATTCACATTTAACACCCTCTGGGACTGAAGAACAAGTTTGCGTAAAGAGTGCATCTCTGGAATTGGTCCCTTCAACCTACTATTTATAGAAATAGAGCCAAGTTTCATGGTTGTACAACGGGATTATTTGTAGACCACTCACTTTGTAAAGTTACACTGTGAATCAAATGAATTCATATTGGTAAATCATTTAGAATTATTTTGCCTAATAAATTTAGTCATCACTATTATTTAATCATTGTATTAGATGTAAAAAAAACCCAAGGCAGTACATGTCCTCTAATCTCAGACATCTATTCAATTAACCCAAAACTGTCAAAATGAAAACCATGTTGTTTCATCATTGATACATCTGAATATTTTTAAGATATTATGAATATACACTTGAAAACAAGAGTAATGATTTCCATATGAATTTTCAAAAACCTGGGGAAGTGTTTAGTAACTAAGACACCCTTTCCAATTATAAAGTAGAATTAATAAATAGTTTGGCATCCAGAACAGTATATTATGGAAATCATTTTTGCTTTCTTAAAGCAACACTTGTTGAACAACATTCACTTATGTCATTTTAGTTATGAATTAGTTGCCAGAATCTATTAGTATCAGAGAAGGCTCTTACAAAGTATTTTCCTTTCTGCCTACATTAGGTCAGCCCAAGATAGGTTGCTGTAATAAACATACCTCAAAATCTAAAGGCCTTATCACAACAGAGATTTATTTCTTGTTTGTGTCACAATTTGGGTAGATCTTCTCCAGCTTTAGCTACTGTATCTGGAACAAGAGGCTTCCATGGTTTTCAGAGAGAAGGATGTAGGATCATTAAAGATGTTTCTAAAAGGCAAGACTGGGCACAAATCAGCCTGTATCATTTGGAGCACCTTTTATTTACCTGAATTCAGTCGATCAGATCCAGCTGCTGTATCAAACCAGCCAAGTGATTAGGAAGAACAAGCAGAATGGAGAACTCAGAGTCTTGTCTCCATGATGAGAACTACATAAGCAAGTGAATTGGATGTCTGCATGCTGCTAAGCCTTAAAACTAGAAAGCTGAATTAGAATTATCTTACTGATGACTATAAGAGGGACTGACCCCCAGAAGGAGCTCAAAAATATTAATGGATTCACTAATATAGAACTTAAAAAAAACACTAAACAATATTGAGCTCAGCATCTCTAGGACTAATTATAAAAAGTATTCTCATTCAAGAGTATATTTGCAGCTATAATTATTTTTTCTTTCAAAATAGTCAACTAGCTGTAGTCACATTTGCATTTTATTATTTATTTTAAGTACATCACATTATTATGTTTACATTGAGATTATATTTCCTCTTACATACAATTTTGGCAAATGATATAGGCTTGTCACTTTGGGTGGCATTACATGTCTCTTTTTCAATATAAATAAGCTAAAAATAAGATAATTTGTACATATTATTACATATATTAAATAGGTAACTACATAGATGGCATAGAACATGGCAGAAATTGAAATTACTCTCCTCAAATAACTGAAGTTTGAAAATTGCATATTTAAAAACCATAAATTCAAGTACTATGTATTGTCACAAAGTCAAGGTAGGCATAATGCTTGCATGTATTCATTAGAAATAAAGCGATTTAGTTAAATTACAACATACGTTAATAGCAAATGAATTTACAATTCATTTTGCAAGTCTACTTTTACCATAATGTAAATCACTGGAGTAAATTTACATACACAGTTCAGGATTAGTTATTGTTCCAGGGGTGTTCAATGTGGCCTGTGGTTGCATGTGGAGTATTTGAGGCCTACTTTGCTTGTTGTGGTTTTAGATATTACAAACATTATACCCTCTCTGACCTTTTTTTGTTGTTGCTTATGAGCTTTCATCAGTGTTTGTGTATTTAAGGTGTGGCCCAAGACAACTCTTCTTCCAATATGCAGCAAGAGAAAAAAAAAATAGTTAGACACCCTTGGTAGCTAACAGACAGTTAAGTTTAAAATAAAGTGAATAAAAGCAGTAAATGGAATTGGCTAATTTTCCTTACTTGCCCTGTACAAAGCCAAGTATTTAGGATTGCCACTGTTTATATTTGTGTGTCTACATGTGTTGGTGTGTGGATGTGCGTCTGGGCATTTATGAAATATTCCTTAAATGAGAATAATAGAATGAAGAAATAGAGCTCTTGAGAAACCATATTTCAAATCAAATGAACTTGATAGCAATTCAAAATTATTACTAAGACACACGCATTATTTGCAATTTATTCAATGTAACACTGAGGTATACATAACATATGTTATTGTAATTTCTGATAAAGATTAGTTTCAACAAATATTTATTATCTGACTGGCATGTGCTAGAATCTGGGAGTATAGAAAAGCAAGCTCTGCCCGTCAGTATACAAAGAATGGATGGTCTAACTTACAAATCAAAACGCTACATCCCGCTAATCATCCCGGAGCAACACGGAGGGAATATTTAAGTATCTTTGGTGAGTGATGTAAATTGTTCAGAGATACAAGTACTGTCCTCGGAATCCGAATGCTCCAGTACTTGAACATCTTGGAATCTGAGAGAAAGATTGGAGCAAATTTCTCCTGAAATCCAAATGCTTTGGAATCCGAATGCCTGGCATATTGTCCGGGCGTGTTTGTGCACATTTCCCCAGTGCCTGAGACACCCACGCGCTTTGTCGTTCATTTCATTGTTGGAAGCTGGAGTGAAAGCCTCCTGTGTGATTTTCACTGCTAATTTTATCATTTTCTGCCTATTTCTTTTCTTTTCTTCTTTTTTTTTTTTTTTTTTTTTTTTTTTTTTTTTTTTGCAGTTTTTTGCCGGGGCCGGGTTTGAACCCGCCACCTCCGGTATATGGGGCTGGCACACTATTCCTTGAGCCACAGTTATCACCCTGTCTTTTTTTTTTTTCTCTTAAAATAATAACAGCTATGTGTATTTGCCATGGGTCCTAAAAAAGTACAGTGAGGAAAATAAAAGAGGAAAGTGTTAGAGCTACAATTTAAGTGAGGAAAGATCTTATTGCTAAGCATGAAAGTGGTACATGTGTGGCTGAGCTGGGGACTCGGTTGAAAAAATAAAGAAGCTATCAAAGCAGCTGAGATGGCAAAAGGGGTTAGGACGCTGACCTCTAGGAGCTAGGAAAGTACAGAAGAGATGGGAAAACGCCTCTTAGTTTAGATTAAGGACAAACCACTGGCTAATGATGTGATTTCTGAGGAGATAATTTGTGAGAAAGCCAAGGTCCTCCAGGATGATTTAGTGAAAGGCTTGCCTGATACTAGTACTCAAAGGGAATTTAAAGCCAGTAGGGGGTGGTTAGAGAACTTTAAGAAAAGAACTGGGATCCATAGTCTTATTATACATGGAGGGGCTGCCAGTTCTAATTCAGAAGTAGTTTGGGTGACCCAGGAATGGATTAATCCAGTTTCTATGGGGAAAAATTGTCTTGGGACTTGGGTGAGTTGGCACTTGTACAAGGTTCTGAAACAGATTAAGTTTGGATTCCAAAGTATCACTGTAAATGTATGGTTGCACCATATTAAGAATAAGTAAGACTTTTCAAGATATTCATGTGGGATAAAATTTTCCAGGTAAAAGAATATTACAAATGTGCGCAGATATTATACTAGAGAAACTCAAACTATCAGAACAGCTAGAGGGTAGACAGAGGATAAAGAAAGGTTGAGACCAGCCATATAATTTTCAAAGTACAGTGCAAAATGGAAAGGTAGGGCCTTTATTGGGCGTGTACATATGGTAGTGGGTTAGGGAGGAAAGATTCTCTCCTTCCTATTGAACTTTCTATCTCATCTACACAAGGGATCTAACTTTCCATGCCTGCAGGATAAGAAGGATATAGTGGATACCTGGATTATGGTGGATGAAATGTCTGTGTTGCCAACCCGGATGAGCAGACTTGCCCAATCTGTGTGCCATCAATAGCAAATTGGACCCCTACTTTTGTCTACATTCGCTATTCCCACACCTAGGGCACTGATCAGGGCCAAAGGCAAAGATGGTGAAATTTGAGTCTTGCTCTTATGTTGCCAATCAGTCATCATTCCAGAGCGACAATGGCAGGATCCCCCAGGAAGGTGTGGGAGGGGGAGGCTGAGAACCTGCATCAGGGACCATGTCTAAGTCTGCTCTCCAGCCCTCTGGCACATGCTCCATTACCCTTGACACTTCACTTACAAAACACAAATTTGAAGACAAAATTTGTCAAAATATCAGATAGACAGCACTTGTGGAGCATAAAACCTCAAACTACTTTGGTATCCTGCCAGGAAGCCCAGCCTAGGGGCAGTAAAAAGTTCCACTGATCAGAAATAAAAGGCTGCCTATGTTTTCATGCTAATGTGTTTGGTCATTATAACTTAGGTAAATAGTAGATAGTAAAAGATTATTTATATATATAAAGGACAGTAATAGCATTATAATCATTATAATCATGTAAAAAATGTATAAAATAACAGCCAAGAACATTGTAGAGTTCTTGGATAAAGAGCAATATTAACATTGATAAACACTAAATTTGTTTCAAATATCAATTTTATAAGAAGACTCTTTTCCAGGATCCCCTGACTACATTAATGTACAGACTACATAATGTACACAGCTATGATTTAATTTAAAAAAATCAATTTTGTGACTGAATGAAACTATGATCACTATTTTAGGAACTAGTTTTACTTGGCAATGTTAGAGGAAATATCAATTATTTGATTTCAAAATTATAGAAGGCTGAATCTTTGACACTGTAATAGGTTTTCTTCATGTTTAATAATATAAAACCAGGAGATGAATAACATTGAAATACGTCATGTCAATGTATTGCTATCTTCTTACAAATACATACCGGTATTTATTACTAAGATTGCACTTAAAGCCTTTCTGTTTACAAAATATGTACATGACAACTTTTTTTGAAACAAATTTCATAAGATATTTCGCCATGCAGATCTTAGAAATTATCTCCTGAAAAATATGAATCTAGGCCCTTTAGAATTTTATAGAATTATGGTCAATATTGTTAAACAGCCTGGGTAGAAATCTTGGCACACTAGGAACATGATTGTTCAAAAATGAAATGCAAAACATGTATACTAAATTTAAAGTCATCATCTTCACTGAGCCAGTCACCTACTCTTACTGGCATTTAAATATTGTTGTTTCTTTTTTCTGCATAGATACAGTGATTTTTGCTACAGACTTATTGTCATAATATTTACAAAACACTTCTGAGCCAGATTTCCCTCATAGAATTTCAAGCTTAATTTAGCTGGTCCTACAAACAGACCAAATATTAATAGAATGACATCATTTCTTATGGGAAAGCACAGAAGTGAGGCAAACTCATGTTTCAAGACCATGAGGTTAAGCTAATCAAATCTTCTGTCTTCTCTGTGGCCCATCCATGCAGTTTTCCTTCTGAGATAAGGTGATGGTACGTGTGACAACATCCTTTATCTCATCTCATTCTCTCACTGGCCATTCCAGCTGTCAAACAACTTTTTCCAAAAACAACCGAATCTTTACTGGATCCTCACCTTCACTGCTCAGTCTCTTGCTGTCTTATTGAACTTTGTTATCCAACCATTTAGTCTATATTTTCAATTTGACTAACCCTTATTTCAAATGCTTAAAACTAACATTTTTGAGAACAGATGATGAAAGAATCCTGGTATAAGGCTAGAAAGCATGATTGAGATATCAAAAAAAAAAAAACGGAGATTATATACAGTACCTAAATTCATGTAAATACCATTTGAAAATTTTAGCCACCTCTACTAGCAGTGTTAGATTGTATTCAGAGATGAGCATGACAATATCTTGCACCCTGTGTGTCTTTCACAAGGACACTTTGCCACTCTCATAATCAAAAGTGGTATTTTCTTCTCTACTTCCTTTTGAATTTGACTCTCCCTCTGACCAGATGTGATTGTGAAAATGCAGCCAAAGTAAGATTGTGCAACTTCTAAAGCTTGTCTTTATAAATTCTTGTAGTTCCTATTTTCATGTGTTTGGAATGCACGCAGTCCTCTCAGAGTACTACCATGAGACTGCCATGCTATGAACTGGCCCAGCTAGTCACAAGGAAAGACCAGGTGAAAGAGAACCAAGGTGCCCTTCCTGACAGCCACTGCTAATGTCCTCCCACCTCTCCCAGCAAAATACAATCATGCTAGAGACTCCAAGTGAGACCAGCCATCCAGCCATCTGATGGAATCCTAAGGAAAAAATAAATCATTGTTGTTTTGAATCACTAAGACTGGTAGATTAAAATTACACTGTTTTAAATAAGTTAATTGTTTAACACTTGGGCAGTTTGTTTATTTATTTGTCATAGCATAAACTCTCAAAATCTGTCAGGTAAAAACTCAGTGTAGATAATATTTTTTTGCAGTATACCAGTTCAAGTTTCTGAGTATGGTTTGCGACAATTTATTTTATTTTTTACATTACTTTTTGCAGACAACTGGCTTGGTAAATATAATAATCTAACCTTCTCACATTTCATACTAATTCTTATTTCCACCAAACTAATTAGAGGCGAGGAAAGAAATTTGAATTCAACATAGATTTTTACAATGGTTTTAATACAGGCCCGTGTACCAAATCTCATTGCTTTAAACCAAAATCCTAATTAAATAAAATATTATATAGCAGATATCTCATATTTTACTTGCTCCATAGAGAATATGTTCAGGAGCACATTCCTTCATTTTCTGCATTTTTGGGGGGTTTTTTTGGCTGGGGCTGGGCTTGAACCTGCCACCTCCTACTTCTTTGAGCCATAGGTGCTGCCGCCCCCTTCTTTTTCTTCTTTCTTCCATTCATCTGTGTGCTGATCTTCCTTCAGTCATAGGTATCACTATACCACTGGCCAGTCATACATACCCTTCAAGATGAAACCTAAGTGTTAGCTCTGTCACAATAACTTTGCTGATCGTCCTGAGCAAAATAAATCATTTCCTTCTCTGTGTGTAACTCTGCCCAGTGTTTGTCTGTGTTCATATAGAACCTACAATGATTATTTCCATGTATTTTTAACATGTATGTATCCCTCTTCATACCTTACAGTTTTCCTAAACTGAATGACCACTGTCTAATTCCCCTAAACTCTCTACAACATAGCAAAATGATTGGTCCACATGAAGGAAAAAAAACCTTGGTAAACATTTTAAAGAGTGAATAAATTAATTATCCATTTATTTTGATCTCTACTTACATTAGACCTTATCTTAATCTTCTTCAGACATCCCCAATTATGTCTTTTAATCTGTGTAATATTACACATAATGGTATTTCTCATAGGATTTTGCAAATTTCACCACACCATGAGTGGGATAAAATGGAATCTTAACCCTGATCTTTTTTTTTTAAGCTTGTTGTAAACACAGTGTTAATTATTTACATCAATGATCACTTATTGAACTTTTAATTAATAAATATCTAAATAAATGATTTAGTAAGTCAAATAAACCGTAAGTACTATACAACATTTGACAATTAAATTTGCAAACTTGCCACTGTGCTTTCACATTGGCAATACTGTACAAAAAACTTGGTAAGTTTTCATAAACTTGGTATATCAGCATCTAACAGTTATGTTAGTGTGGTTGTGCCTTCCTAAGTGGCATAAACTATTGTTGTTGAGCGTTTTTGTGTGCTAGTGTGAGAATGAGAGCTTGAATTACAGCAACAAATAAAGATCCATAAATTTCTTGTTAAACTTAGCAAGGGTGGAAATGTAATCAGGGACATATTAGTCCAAGTTTATGGGAATAACACCAGGAAGAAAGTGACAGTGTACAAATGGATGAAACGTTTTTCTGAAGGGAAAGTGTCACTGATGAAGAGGGGTCAGGGTGGCTAACAACAAGCAGAATTGACAAGAAACATTGCAAAAATTTGTTACTTGCACATCAAAACCATCAATTGACTATGAGAAACATAGAAGACCAAGTAAATATCAATAGAGAAACCAGAAAATCTTCACTGAAAATCTTGGCTAAAAACGCATGTCTCATGCATCACAACAATGCAACAACCAGCTCAGAGAGCACTGTCTGTGAGAGAGTTTTTAGCCAGTAAACAAAGAAGTATAATTGAACACCCTCCCAGCCAACCTGATCTGGCCCCCAACTTACTAAGTACCAAGGATATACATGTAGCTGTTTTTAATGATAACACCTCCATCAGCAATTGAAAATAACAAATATTAACATTATCCTATTGGAAAATGTAACCTCTTTGACAGTTATCATCTTTATGATATTATTTATTAGATAGGATTATAGCACCTACATATATAAGAAACTATTATCTGATGTCTTTCTTTTTTACTTTCTATTTCTTTTAGTTACACAATTAGTATGTGAATTTTTCTTGTAAAAATTTAATTCACAGACTCTATGAGTATCCATTTAAATTACATTTCCTTTACCTCCTACCTATATGTAGCAGGTATCAAGTTGTGTGTGTCTTTGCATAGCAGCAGACATACACGTTTAAGTTAAATTAAATTCTTAGTACCTATGTATTTGTCATTTTGCCCTGAGATAATAAGTGAAAATTAAATACTATAAGGGAATAAGAAGATATCACACCTTAAATGTGTATCTTCCTTGAGCACACCGCTAAAATCACAAAATCTGCCAGTAATAATTTGAAATAGTGTTTTTGCAATCCAACTTCATTTCTAGTTATATTTATTAGATAAAAGAATCCAGCTGTTTATGTTTTGTGATAGCTGCTTGGATGTATTCCAAAAGGTGACCTGGGTGAGTTTATGATCTCTCGACTAGAAACATTGAAACAGCATGGTTTAGCAGCAGCAATCTTAAGTATGCTTATTTGTTTTGCTTTTATCAGACAGTAATTAAGTGGGACACTTAGAATTTAGAAGGACAGCTATGGTTTACCTTTCCAAGACACCCCACACTCAAATGTTCCCCCCAAACCCTTCCCGCCGAGCTTCTTTGCACTTAATTGTGAGAACAATGGAACTGTTCATAGTAGCCACTCATTCCAGCAGCCGTGCTAGCTCCTTTGTGGTTTCTGTGTAGGCTTGATTGATTACCCAGGGAACATACACTTTACCTTGTCAGGAAGCCTATTAGGGAGGCAGGGACTTGATTTTTAAAGAACAGAGAAGAATGCTTTTGAGTCTTGCCTGTTCCATAACACAGTTCCTCCAGGCACCCATTGCAAAAGAGTCAATGTAAGGCAAGTACTGGATTGCACTTAGGGAGAAAGAAAAAGCACGATACATTGTGATGAAGTGCTTTTAACATTTCACAGTTTAACATAATTGGATTCTAATAGGACGTTTAAGTCATAAAGACTTTTCAGTCAAGATCCCTATCAAAGAACTTGGTTTCACTTAGGACTCTATATAAAAGACCAAGGCTTTTTCCAAGTGCAATCCTTAGGGACAACTAAATAACTAAGACATACATTGGCAAACCATAAACTCAACGAAGAACATATGGTGATTGTATTTACATAGATTTTATAGACTATATGTACATATATATGTATATATATATACACACATACATATATATATACACACAGATATATACAATTAGAAAGTATATCTTCTACTACTCAACTATTGGTGCAGGAGAGATGAATGCCTTTCAGTTTTATTTTTCATTATTTACAAAAATAAACGACATCAAAGTATATAAGAAAGACATATGTGTTAGAAATATAATTTATATTATATTAGCATAAGCACATATTTACATATGTATGTGTATATTGAATAAAAACAGAGGAACAGAAGATTCATGTAGATACAGAATTCCAGGAATTTCGGTATGTATTTCAGATTTTAATAGTAGCCAGCTGTATGACTTTAAGCTTCTTCATTAACTTTGCTGTATCTCTTCTTGATTCCTCAATTATAAAGCGGGATCCAAATATGAGACAGAGATCAACAAGTTCTTCATAAACCATTATATATGGCTTCCACAAAAGTAGCGATTTTCACTAAATGAAAAACTGTAAGTGCCATACTGAATAACATTTTTATTTGCTATTCTGTTGTTCCCAAGCCAAAAAAAATAAAGATGATTTTCAGGTAAACCGTCATCAGATTTTCAATCTCAACAAAACCTCTTTCCACCTACATACAAAATTGTGTACTTTTTATTGTATTTGGACAATTATTTTATCTTGTACATTTAAGTATTTTGTTAGTTGTGGAAATGAAGATGATATCCAGGAGTTCTCATACTTTACAGGTTTTGGAGTAGAACAATCATAAAGAATTACATTTCTAAACCCAGATGACGACCTGCCTAAATGATATTTCATAAAACTATGTAATATAATTCAAGTTATTTTTAAGAAGAGCACTCTGGTTTCTTGTGGATTATTTCTCCTATTTCTTAATTTCTCAATTTCTAAAAATGGGGGCAAGGGTAAAAAAACTACTTCAGCATAAAGTGAATAGATTATATGCATATATTATCAATATAAAGTACATCATCATTTTACTACGTTATTACATATGACAGATGTTTTGAATGCCAGTTACCAGAATACCATTGTAATGCATTCTGCAAAAGTTTAAAGAGTCATCTAATTTTTTATTTTTTACCTAATCCCAAGAATGTTCAGTCATGTTAAAAAAACCCAATGGAATAAACAACAGAATAATCAACATTTAATGACATAATTTAACTTAATATTCATTTAAATTTTCCAGAATACAATATTTATCCACAAACTATATAAGTTCTAGATGGTATGTAGAATCACATCATTGAAGGAAACATGAATGCAAGTTATAAAACTCTTACTACCTTTGTGACAGTAAACACATTATTTAATTGGTGAGATGTTAAGATTTTTCATCCTTAAAACAGAATCAATTTGATATTTGACCATCATAACACTGTTCATAGTTAACTTTCTCCCCAAATTGGCAAAAAAATAAAAATCTAGTTAATTCATGATGACCAAACAAATGACACTGTTCTATTTAAAAGCATTCTAGAGGCTCGGCGCCTGTGGCTCAATCGGCTAAGGCGCCAGCCACGTACACCTAAGGTGGTGGGTTCAAATCCCCAGCCCGGGCCCGCCAAACAACAATGATGGCTGCAACCATAAAATGGCTGGGCGTTGTGGCGGGCGCCTGTGGTCCCAGCTACTTGGGAGGCGGAGGCAGGAGACTCGCTTGAGCCCAGGAGTTGGAGGTTGCTATGAGCTGGGATGCCATGGCACTCTACCCAGGGGGACAGCTTGAGGCTCCGTCTCAAAAAAAAAAAAGCATTCTAGAGAAAGAATGGAACACTGACTACAAAGGGAAGATTTGGAAAGGTACTATAAGTAACATATAGATTAACTTAAAACATGTATCCAAAAAAAAAAAAAAAAAGCCACGTAGTAACAGAAGCCAAAAGAGAACCAGATAATATGTTCAAAATACTCACGAAACCTAATTTCCACTTTAAAATCATACCTCACTAAGCTGTCATTCAAAATGACAAAGAGATAAAGGTATGCTATGGAAAGTTACTGAGTGTGTATGATTAAAAGGCCCTTATTAAAATTTCTAATAATGAAATTCAAAGAATATCAGACTAGAATAAGAGGACGAGTTATTAAGAACAATGATGAACAAAGGAACTTATAAATATGCCAGGAAAATTTAAAATAAAAACAAAAAGATTTCTCTGTTTTTATCTTTGACATGTAGAGCTGAGAAGTCATCACTCCTGTCCTAAAAACAAAACAAAAATCTGAACAGATCAAAAATCATACATGAATCTATCAGAGAACTGAAGTTGCAGAGCAAACCTCAGGCAGAATGGGGATTAAGACCTCATTCTTGTCAAGGGAAAACACCCCCAGAAAAAGGGAAAAACAGAAAAATAAGCTGAGCAAGGTGAATTTTTATACACAGTTTCTGATATTATAATGGTGGATCCATGACATGGCTTTGTCAAAACTGATAGAACTTCTAAGCATAAAGAATCTTCATTGGAATATATGCAAATATTAAAAGTATATATTTATGAGGTCAGGATATTCCAGGATGCATCATAGCATATCACACAGCCATCTAACTCTGTTCCAAATGTATGAAGAAACTTCAAGGAAGGGTATTAGAGAAAACTTTGCTTTGAATCTGTAAATCACTACAAAGAACTATAAAACACTGAGGAAATAAACTGCAGATGACAAAAACAAATGGAAAAACATATCATACTTCTGACTTGGCTGAATCAACATTGCAGAGTCAACAGAAGCACTTCAAGTAGAACCCTGTGTCCCTTTAATATGTACCCACAGTTGTGCAATTTTTAATACTTTTTATTTTCTGTCGTTATACTGTTGAATTGTGCTATAATTTCTTTCTCTAGTTCCAGAAATAGTTATTTCTCCAAAGGTTTCTGGTTTCTCTTTTTAGAAGATATTAGAAACCAAGATTTGGATGCTAGGTATGTTCACGGCTACCAGTGTCTTCTTTGCTTTTATGCCCTCTCAGTTTACAGAGCAGGAAAATACATGTGCACACACTAACCTATATATATAATCATTATACAGCAATCCTAATTAATGCTAGGCAATCCATATATATATATACATGTATAGAAATG
>CAUYQV010116396.1:0-44015 GCA_963574575.1 Galagoides demidoff
CAATCAATATATTGTAAACAAATTTTCTCTCATAGGAAATTTCTCCAGTAAATAAAGCAGGTAGACAGCCCTCAGAATGGGAGAAGATATTTGCTGGTTATGTCTCCAACAAAGGTTTAATAACCAGAATCCACAGAGAACTCAAACGTATTAGTAAGAAGAAAACAAACGATCCCATCTCAGGCTGAGCAAGGGACTTGAAAAGAAATTTCTCTAAAGAAGACAGGCTCATGGCCTACAGATATATGAAAAAATGCTCCATCCTTAATCATCAGAGAAATGCAAATCAAAACTATTTTGAGGTACCACCTAACCCCAGTAAGATTAGCCCATATCACAAAATCCCAAAACCAGAGATGTTGGTGGTGGATGTGGAGAAAAGGGAACACTTCCACACTGCTGGTGGGAATGCAAATTAATTTGTTCCTTTTGGAAAGATGTCTGGAGAACACTTAAAGAACTAAAAATAGACCTGCCACTTGATCCTGCAATTCCTTTATTAGGTATATATTCAGAAGACCAAAAATCGAATTACAACAAAGATATTTGTATCAGAATGTTTACTGCAGCCCAATTCATAATTGCTAGGTCATGGAAGAAGCCGAAATGCCCATCGACCCACGAATGGATCAATAAATTGTGGTACATGTACACCATGGAATACTATGCAGCCCTAAAGAAAGATGGAGATTTTACCTCCTTCATGTTTATAGGGATGGAATTAGAAAATGTTCTTCTCAGCAAAGTATCTCAAGAATGGAAGAAAAAGTATCCAATGTACACAGCCCTACTTTGAAACTAATTCAGAGCTTTTATAGGAATGTCATAACCTAATTATAGCCTTAGAATATGGGAAGGGGGTGGGAGGGGGAGGCAAGGGGGTCGATAGGAGGAGGGAGGGTGATTGGTGGGGTCAACTCTATGGCTTATCTTACAAGGGTACAAGTGAATCTTTCTAAAGCAGAGTATGAACGTTTTAGCTCAATAACTAAGAAAATGACATGAAGGTTGTGTTAACCAGTTTGATGAGAATATTTCAAAATGTATATAAAAACAGCACACTGTACCTATGATTGCATTAATGTACACAGTTATGCTATAAGAAATAAAAAAAAAAGAAAATTTCTCAGTACAGAGTTGAGTATGGGGGCAAACATGATACACTGAAAGTGTTTGAAACTATTTAAGACAAAATGTTTGTTATAGTTTTTTCAGATGTTGTCTTTCTAAATTACTTCTGATGTTTCAAAAATCTTTATAATTCTCTGAGATATAAAAGCTAAGAATGTTACTTAGTTAAAAGTTAAGAAATGCAATTCTGTAAGTTGTGCTGAATGGAGAATCTTATTGATGACTTCAGTGCTTATGGTTAAAAAATCCTTATGAATTGATGAACATAGTGCTCATGGTTTGAGGGTGCTATCCTGATTTGTCTAATAGTAATTCTTTGTGTCTGCCAGTGATCAGTCTGGAAGCCAAGGGCTCTCAGAGGTCCTCAAACTTTTTAAACAGTGGGCCAGTTCACTGTCTCTCAGACCATTGGAGGGTGGGACTGTGGGCCTTGGATGAGTCAGCTGCTAAGCAGGATAGGAAGCGGTGCAAAAACACCTGGTGGGCTGGATAAATGTCCTCCATGGGCTGCATGTGGCCCATGGGCTGTAGTTTAAGGATGCCTGGAAGTTAACTGGCACACAGCACCTGGACATGCAGATTAATTTAGACCCTCCAAAAAGTACTTGAAGAGAATAAGCAGTCAGAAGCATCTGTTAAATTAGTGGGTAGTGGGGGAAAAGGCAAGATGACCAACTGAAGCCAGTTTCAGCAGAGGCTTCCATCCAGGGGGAGAAAAAATGGTCAGAACCAACCCAATAAAGCAGAAGATCCCACGTTGAACTGAGAAAGAGGATTAATAGGTTCGCATCACCCTTGCTGAGGCAAGCTGGGACTCCAAGGAAACAAATTTCAGGGGACAGAATGACTGAGGGCCAGGACTCTCTCCACAGAGAGATACTAATGCAAATCCAGAAAGTCTCTTGCCTGGGACAAAAGTTGATCAAATATTCTCCCTACTTTCCTGTACTCCCAATCCACCCTTCCCTCCTCTCCTGGCAGTCTGGAGACCACCCCCTGCAGAATCCAGAGTGTCTGGCAGAATTTTGCTAAGGCGGGGCATCTCATGATCTGTGGGGCAGTTGGGCTGAAACTATAGCTTTAATAGAGGTGGGGAGTCACAAGGGGAGAGAGACTTGCCCGATATTGGAAACACTTGCTCTGTACCCACACTACCACCTACCAGGGACTGCGGCCTACTGGCTCCCCACCTTGGCATCCCACGGTGGGAGTCTTGGCTTCCTGCCAGACTCCTGCAACTGACAGACTTGGTGGCCACTCCTGCCAAGCCCCTGTGACCTGCAGCTGGTAACTCCCACCAGGCTCCTGAGACCCATGGCTTGTAGCCAGTGACTTCTGCCTGGCTTCTGTGACCCCTGAGGCCCCCTGAGGCTGGCGACTCTGCCTGGCTTCCTACTCCACTCCTGCTGCTGGAGGCTGGAGGCTGGGGTCAGCAGCTCAGGCCTCCCATTCCCTGCCCAGCTCCTGTGACCATTGTGCTAGTGGCAATTCCCTCCAGTACCCCACCATCTCCTGGGACCTGCACACAGCTTTGCCCCAGACTAGTGGCACCACCACGACAGTGGCAGCACCACTCCTGACAGTGGTGGTGGCTCCACAGTCTCTCCCACTGGGGTCAAATTGAGCTGCCAGCGGACCCCTGCTGCTTAGATGTTGAAGACCATTTGAACTCTTTCACCTGATTCGTGTTTGTATTGACCAGGACTATTGGTTTGGAACCCTTGCCCTGGGCTAATCACCTAGGGACCCAGCAAAGTTGTACCCTGGTTGTGTTGTTGTGGGAGTATGGTATTCTCTCCTTCCAGTGGTTGCCAATGGAGGGGTGGGGTGTATTAGTTCCTTATGTATCTCCACAGCTGAGATTTCAGCCTAAAGCCACCGATTCACTAGGATTGAACAGAGACTAGCTGAATCCTGGTCAATGCCATCTAGCCCCACCACACCAAGCAGGTCCCCAGAGTTCTGGGTTGTAGTTCTGAATGGGACCTTTCTAAAGCTCTAAGGGAAAAGCCTCAATCACCAGCCCCAGTTCTTTGGTAAAAGGGTGGTTAATTATAACGCCAGGAGCTCTCAATTAAATTTCACCTTGGCTATAGAAGCTGGCAAGGTGAAATTGGGGCAGAATCAGCAGAAAAACTCTGGCAACATGAATAATCAGAGTAGATCAACTCCCTCAAGAAATGACAAAGGAGACACAACAGAAGATTTCATTCATAAACAAATGGCTGAGATGTCAGAAATTGAATTCAGAATTTGGATTGCAAATAAGATTAATAGAATAGATGTAAAGATGGAATTAGAAATTCAAGGAGCAATTCAAAAGTTGTCTCAAGAATTCAATGAATTCAAACACAAAATCACCAAAGATTTTGACAAATTGAGGCAAGAAATTGTAGCCTTCAAAGATATGAGAAATACAGTAGAATCCCTCAGTCACGGAATGAAGCAGGCAGAAGAAATATCTCTGACACAGAAGACAAAGATTTTGAATGCTCCCAAACACTCAAAGAGGAAGAGAAGTGGAGAGCAAAAATGGATCATTCCCTGAAAGGATTGTGGGACCGTTCCAAAAGAGCAAACATTTGCCTCATAGGAATCCCTGAAACTGAAGAGGATGGTCCAAAAGGCAAAGATACTCTACTCCAAGAGATAATTGAGGAGAACTTCCCAAGCATGGCAAGAGATACTGAAATTGAGATAGCAGACACTTTCAGAACCCCAGCATGATTCAACGAAATAAAGTATCTTCTAGACAATTGTAATTAACTTCACCAAAGTTAATATGAAGGATAAAATCCTGCAAGCAGCCAGATGTAAGAAAATCATAACCTACAAGGGGAGGAACATTATAATGACTGAAGATCTCTCTGCTGAAACTTTTCAAGCCAGAAGAGGACGGGCATTGACCTTTAATTTCCTGAAATATTAATTAGCTGTATTCAGCTAATCTGAGCTTCATTTATGATGGGCAAGTTAAATACTATAAATACATACACATGTTGAAGAAATTTGTCATAACCAAACAAGCTCTGCAGGATATCCTCAGACTTGTCCTCCATAATGAACAGCACAATGCTCTACCACCAAAGTAAACTCACTCTGAAATTCTTGACCAAAACCCAATTTCCACAGTGATGAAAAAATTCAAAATGTCCAGTGGACTTTTCAAAACTTGACACCCCCAATACTACTAGGCTTATCAACAATTTCAATTAATGTGAATGGCTTAAACTATCCGTGGCTGACTGGATACAAAAACTCAGGCAAGATATCTGTACCATACAAGAATCTCATCTTGGCTTGGTGCCTGTGGCTCAATCGGCTAAGGTGCCAGCCACATACACCTAAGGTGGTGGGTTCGAATCCCCAGCCTGGGCCCACCAAACAACAATGATGGCTGCAAACAAAAAATGGCCAGGTGTTGTGGCGGGCATCTGTGGTCCCAGCTACTTGGGAGGTGGAGGCAGGAGACTGGCTTGAGCCCAGGAGTTGGAGGTTGCTATGAGCTGTGACGCCATGGCACTCTACCCAGGGGGATAGCTTGAGGCTCCATCTCAAAAAAAAAAGAATCTCATCTTACCTTAAAGGATAAATATAGACTCAGGGTGAAGGGATGGACATCTGTAATCCAGACAAATGGAAATCAGAAAAAAACAGGGGTGACAATTTTATTTGCAGATACATTAGAATTTAAATGAAGAAAAGTAAGGAAAGACAAGGATTGTCACTTGATATTTGTTAAGGGAAACACTCAACATGATGAGATGTCAATTATTAACATTTATGTGCCTAACTAGAATGCTCTTAAATTTATAAGGGAGACCCTAACAGACATCAGCAATTTAATATCTTCCAACACCATAATAGTTGGAGATTTTAACACCCCTTTGGCAGTGTTGGATAGATCCTCCAAGAAGAAATGAAGCAAAGAAATTTTGGACTTAAACTTCACCATACAACAGTCGATTTTAACAGACATCTACAGAACATTTCATCCTAACAAAACTGAATACACATTCTCATCAGCCCATGGAACATCCTCCAAAATTAATCACATCTTAGGTCATAAGGCTAACCTCAGCAAATATAAAAGTATAGAAATTATTTCGTGTATTTTCTCAGATCATCATGTAATAAAAGTTGAACTCACAAATAACAGAAATCTGCATAATTATACAAAGACATGGAAACTAAATAACCTTATGCTGAATGATAGCTGTGTCATAGATGAGATTAAGAAGGAAATTACCAAATTTGGGGGACAAAATAATAATGAAGACATGAATTATCAGAACCTGTGGGATAACTGTAAAGGCAGTCCTAAGAGGGAAATTTATACTGTTGCAAACCTTCCCCAAGAGAACTGAAAGACAGGAAGTCAATAACTTAATGGGACATCTTAAGCAACTGGAAAAGGAAGAACATTCCAAACTCAAACCCAACAGAAGAAAAGAAATAACTAAAATTAGAGCAGAATGAAATGAAATAGAAAACAAAAGAATTATTTAAAAGATCAATGAATCAAAAAGTTGGTTTTTTGAAAAATTCAACAAAATTGATAAACCTTTGACCAACCTAACTAAAAATAGAAAAATAAAGTCCCTAATATCATCAATCAGAAATGACAAAGGCAAAATAAAAACAGACACCTCAGAAATTCAAAGAATCCTTAATGTATACTACAAAAAACTTTATTCACAGAATTATGAAAATATGAAAGAAATTGACCAATACATGGAAGCACGCCAACATCCTAGACTTAATCAGAAAGAATTGGAAATACTGAACAGACCTATACCAAGAACTGAAATAGAATCAACTATACAAAATCTCTCCAAAAAGAAGAGTCCAGGACCAGATGGCTTCACATCAGAATTCTACCAAATCCTTAAAGAGGAATTAGTATCTATATTACTTAACCTTTTCCAAAACATTGAAAAAGAAGGAACACTTTCCTCCACATTGTATGAAGCAAATATCACCCTGATCCCCAAATCAGGAAAAGACCCCAAAAGAAAAGAAAACTATAGACCAATATTTTTAATGAACATAGATTCAAAATTATTTAATAAGATCCTAGCAAACAGAATCCAGCAATACATCAAACAAATTATACATCATGACCAAGTGGGTTTTAGCCCAGGTTTCCAGATTGGTTCATTATACATAAATCTATAAATATAATACATCACATAAACAAACAAGAAACAAAGACCATATGATTCTCTCAATAGATGCAGAAAAAGCTTTTGACAATATCTAGCATCCTTTCATGATCAGAACACTTAAAAAAATAGGTGTAGGAGGGACTTTTATTATACTGATAAAGGCCATGTACAGCAACCCCACAGCCAATATCATATTGAATGGAGTAAAACTGAAAACATTTCCACTCAGATCAGGAAACAGGCAAGGCTGCCCATTATTTCCACTGCTTTTTAACATTGTAATGGAAGTCTTAGCCAATGCAATCAGGCAAGAGAAGGAGTTCGAAGGTATCCATATAGGGTCAGAGGAGATCAAGCTTTCACTCTTTGCAGATGATATGATTTCATACCTGGAAAACCCCAGGGATTCAACTACAAAACTCTTAGAAGTGATCTGGGAATACAGTAGCATCTCCGGATACAAAATCAATACTTACAAATCAGTAGCATATATGTAAGTTTATATATATATATATATACATACAGTCAAGGACTCTATTCCCTTTACAGTTGTTCCAAAGAAGATGAAATATTTGGGAATTTGCCTAACAAAGGACATGAAATATCTGAATAAAAAGAATTATGAAACTCTGAGGAAAGAAGTAGCTGAAGATGTTAACAAATGGAAAAACATACTATGCTTAGGGCTAGGATGAACCAACATTGTTGAAATGTTTATATTTTCCAAAGCAATTTAAAAATTTAATGCAACCCCTATCAAAGCACCACCATCATACTTTAAATATCTGGAAAAAATCATACTTCATTTCATATGGAAACAGAAAAGACCTTGAATAGCCAAGACATTACTCAGAAATAAAAACAAATCAGGAGGGATCATGTTAACAGACTTCGAATTATACTATAAATCTATAGTGATCAAGACAGCAAGGCATTGGCACAAAAATAGAGAGGTAGATGTATGGAACAAAAATGAGAGTGAAGAGGTGAACCCAGACACTTACCATCATTTGATCTTTGATAAGCCTATCAAAAATATAAATTGGGGGGAAGATTCCCTATTTAACAAATGGTGCTTGGAGAATGGGCTGGTGATTTGTAGAAGACTGAAACTAGACCCATACCTTTCACCATTAACAAAAATTGACTTTCACTGGATAAAAGAATTAAACTTAAAACATGAAACTAGGGCGGCACCTGTGGCTCAAAGAAGTAGGGCGCTGGCCCTGTATAATGGAGGTGGTGGGTTCAAACCCACCTCCAGCCAAAATCTGAAAGAAAAAAAAAGAATAAAAGACATGAAATCATAAAGATTCTTGGAGAGAGTACAGGAGAAGCACTTGAAGAACTTGGCCTGGGGAAATACTTCATGAGGAGGACCCTCCAGGAAATTGAAGCAACACCAAAATACATTACTGAGATCTGATCAAATTAAAAAGCTTCTGCACAGCCAAGAACACATAAGTAAAGCAATCAGACATCCCTCAGAATGTGAGAGGATATTTGCGGGTTGTGCTTCTGACAAAGGTTTGATAACCAGAATCCACAGAGAACTCAAACTTATTAAGAACAAGTAAAGAAACAAACAAGAAAAGAACAAGTAATCTCATTTCATTGTGGGCAAGGGACTTGAAGAGAAGCTTCTCTGAAGAAGATAGGCACACGGTTTACACACATGAAAAAAATGCTCATCATCTTTAATCATGAGAAAAATACAAATCAAAACAACTTTGAGATATCATCTAACTTCAGGAAGAGTGGCTCACATAGCAAAATATGAAAACTACAGATGTTGGCGTGGATGTGGAGAAAAGGGAACAATTCTGTACTGTTGTTGAGAATGCAAGTGAATACATCCTATTTGGAAATAAGTATGGAGAATACTCAGGGATCTAAAAGTAGACCTGCTATTTGATTCTACAATTCCTCTACTAGGTGTATATCCAAAAGACTAGAAATTACTTTATAACAAAGATATTTGCACCGGATTGTTCATTGCAGCTCAATTCATAATGGCCAAGTCATGGAAGAAGCCCAAGTGCCCATTGACCCATGAATGGATTCATGAATTGATTCATGAATTGTGGTGTATGTATACTGTAAAATATTATGCAGTCTTTAAAAAGATGGAGACTTTACCTCTTTTATGTACACATGGATGGAGTTAGAAAATATCCTATTTAGTAAAATATCTCAAGAATGGAAAAAATAATATCCAATGTATTAAGTACTATTATGAAACCAATTTACCATCACTCACACTTTCATATGAAGAATAGATCACAACTATGGTCCCAGATGAAGGAGGGAAGAGGGGGAAATGGGAGGAGAGGGAGGAGGTCAGATCAAGGGAGGGTGAATGGTGGGATCATACCTATGGTGCAGAATGTAAGGGATTACATGTTGGATCTAACAGTATAGAGTATAAATGTCTTAACACAGTAACTAAGTAAACAAGATGAGGTATATATTAACCAGTGTGATGTAAATGTTCCTAATTCTATATGAAATCAGCACATTGTCCACCATAAATGCACCATAGATGATGTCCCACAAATTACCCTCCATCCACCCATCCTTCCCTCTCCCATCCCCTCCCCCTCCTCTTTTTCCCTTCATCTTGGGCTGTAATTGGGTTATAGCATTCATATGGAAGTGTGGGTGTCTATAAATGGGTTTCATAGTAGGGCTGAGTACATTGGATAATTTCCCTTCCATTCTTGAGATACTTTGCTAAGAAGAATATGTTCCAGCTCCATCCAGGTAAACATAAAAGAGCCTCCATCTTTTTTCATCTGTATAATATTCTATGGTACATATACCATAATTTATTAATCCATTCATGGGTTGATGGGCACTTGGGAGTCATCTAAGACTTAGCAATTATGAATTGGGCTGCAATAAACATTCTGGTGAAAATATCTTTGTTATAAAGTGATTTTTGGTTTTCTGGATATATACCTAGTAGGGGAATTGGGGGATCGAATGGAAGGCCTACTTTTAGATCTCAAAGTTTCGGTAAAATTCCAATGTGAAGTCATCCGGTCCTGTACTCTGCTTTTTTGGGAGATTTTGTATACTTGATGCTATTTCAGTACTTGATATAGGTCTGTTCAACATTTCTAATTCTTTCTGGGTAAGTCTAGGAAGGTGGCATGCTTCCAAGTATTGGTCAATTTCTTTCAGATGTTTGTATTTATGAGAATAAAGTCTTTTGTAGTATTCATTAAGAATCTTTTTGAATTTCTGGGATGTCTGTTGTTATTTCACCTTTGTTATTTCTGATTAAAGAAATTAGGAATTTTAATTTTCTATTTCTTGTTAGGGTAGCCAAGGGTCTATCAATTTTGTTGAACTTAAAAAAAAAACTTTTTGATTCATTGATCTTTTGAATAATTGTTTTGTTTTCATTTCATTTAATTCAGCTATAATTTTGGCTATTTCTTTTCTTCTTCTGGGTTTGGGGTTGGAGTGTTCTTTCTTTTCCAGTTGTTTGAGATGTCCCATTAAGTTGTCAACTTCCTCTCTTTTTCTCTTAAGGAAGGTTTGCAATGCTATAAATGTCCCACTAAGTTGTTAACTTCCTCTATTGTTCTCTTAAGGAAGGCTTGCAATGCCATAAATTTCCCTCTTTAGGACTGCCTTTGCAGTTATCCCACAGGTTCTGATAATTTATGTATTCATTATCATTCTGTTCCAAAAACTTGGTAATTTCCTTTTTAATGTCATCTTTGACCCAGCTATCTTTTAGCATAAAGTTATTTAGTTTCCCTGTCTTTGTATGACTATGCAGTTTCCTGTTATTGGTGAGTTCTACTTTTATTCCATGATAATCTGAGAAAATACATGGAATAATTTCTATACTTTTAAATTTGCTGAGGTGAGTCTTGTGACCTAAGATGTGATTAATTTTGGAGGATGTTCCATGTGCTTATGAGAAGACTGTGTATTTGATTTTTTTAGGATGAAATGTTCTGTAGATGCCTATTAAATTCAATTGTTGTATGGTGAAGTTTAAGTCCAAAATTTCTTTGCTTAGTTTCTTCTTGGAGGATCTATCCAACACTGTGAAAAGGGTGTTAAAATCTCCAACTACTGTGGTGCTGGAAGATATCAAATTGTTCATGTCTGTTATGGTCTTGGTTATAAATTGAGGAGCATTATGGTTGGGTGCATAAATGTTAATAATTGATATCTCTTCATGTTGAGTGTTTCCCTTAACAAATGTGAAGTGACCATCATTGTCTCTTTCCTTCTGTTTGTTGGTTTAAAGCCTAATGTATCTGCAAATAAAATTGCAACCCCTGTTTTTTGTTTTCCATTTGCCTGGATTATGGATGTCCATCTCTTCACCCTGAGTCTATATGTATCCTTTAAGATAAAATGAGATTCTGGTATACAGCAGATATCTGGCCTGAGTTTTTGTATACAGTCAGCCAACCTGTGTCTCTGTAGTTGACAATTTAAGCCAATCATGTTAATTGAAAGTATTGATAAGCCTGGTGGTATTTGGGGGTTAAGTTTTTTGAAAGACCAGTGGACATTTTTAATCCTTTTGCCACTGTGGAAGTTGGGTTTTGATCAATAATTTCTGAGTGAGTTTACTTTGTTGGTAAAGCATTGTAGTGGTCATTATGGAGGATGGGTCTGAGAATATCTTGAAGAGCTGGTTTAGTTATGGCAAATTTCTTCTACTTGTAAATGTCATTAAAGTATTTAACTTCTCCATCATAAATGAAGCTCAGTTTAGCTGTATACAAAATTCTGGGCTGAAAGTTATTTTGTTTTAGGAGATTGACAAGGTATCTAGGGGATGCTATATTTGGATTGAGTCATGCTGGGGTTCTGAAACTGTCTGCTATCTGAATTTCAGAATCTCTTTCCATGTTTAGAAAGTTTTCCTCTAAAATCTCTTGGAGTAGTGCATCTGTACTTTTTAGATCATTCTCATCACCTTCAGGAATTCCAATAAGGTGAATGTTTGCTTTTTTTTTTTAAAGTGGTTTCACAACTCTCTCTGGAAATGATCCATTTTTTGCTCTCCATTTCTCTTTGTCTTTGAGCTTTTGGGAGCATTCAAAAGCTTTTTCTTTAATGTTCAAGATCCTTTCTTCTGACTGCTCCATCATATTACTGAGAGATTCTGGTGTATTTCTCAGGTCTTTGAGGGATGCAAATTCTTGCCCCAATTTGTCAAAATATTTTGTGATTTTATCTTTGAATTCATTGACTTCTTGGGACAACTTTTGAATTGCTTCCTGAACTTCTAATTCCAACTTTACTTCAATTCTGTTAATTTTATTTACTATCCAAATTCTGAATTCAATTTCTGACATCTCAGCCATTTGATTATGAATGGGATCTTCTGTTGCATCTCCTTTGTCATACCTTGGGGGAGTTGATCTGCTGTGGGCATTTGTGTTGCCCGAGTTTTTCTACTGATTCTGCCCGGTGGTTATTTTTCAGCATTTGTTTAGAGAAGCTGGCAAGGTGGAATTAAATTGAGGGCTCCCAGAGATGTAGTTAGCCAGCCCTTTACCAGAGTGCTGGGACTGGTGACTGAAGCTTTTCCGCCAAGGCTTTACAAAGGTTGCATTCAGTACTACGGCCTGAGACTCTGTGGACCTGCTTGATATGATGGGGTTAGGTGGGTCTGTCTTATATTTAGGTAGACTCTGACCAATCCTAATGGATCAGTGACTTTGGGTTGAAATCTCAGCTGTGGAGGAATACAAGCAAGTAGGACACCCTGCCCCTTATTGGTAATAACTTGGAGAGGAGAATCAGACCCTCTACAGTACAACCAGGGTATAACCTTGAAGAGTCCCCAGGTGATCGGCCCAGATCAAGAGTTCCTGGTCAGCACAAACACAGATCAAGTGGGACAGTTCAAAAGATCTCCTGCAACTGGACTGCAGGGGTCCACTGGCAGTTCAAGTGTGACTCGCTCCAATGATCTGTGGAGTCAGCAAAAGAATTATCCCAGGGGGGCTGGTGCCTCTTTTTCTAGTTTTCATCACCATCACCTCCAGTCACTGGCTATGTGGAAGGGCTGAAGCCCAGCTGTCTCTAATACTCAAGTACACCAGGGATTTGCACCTAAGTCAAAGAGGAGATAATGCCTCCCTGACTGGGCCACCCCACTGTGTGACCTGCAGGTGGGAGGAGTTCAAGCCTGATTCCCTCTGGTGATCATTGGAAACTGGGGAGTGTTCCACCTGCATCTGTACCCAACCAGGGGTTACCGTGTAGGAGTGTGGTTCTCTCCGTCAGAGACTATGCCTCTGCCTTGGCCACACTCCACCTCTGGAACCCTTGGAGGTCAGATCAGAGTCTCTCCATGTTCCTCAGAATTGGGGAGGTGTCTCTCCTAAATTTGACACCAGTGGGAGGAGCTATGGGGCCACCACCACTGTTAGGGGGTGGTGTTGCTGGTTGGGGTACTGCTGAGTGCAGGTTGCAGGAGCTTGTGGGGGAGCCAGAGGGCAGAGCTACTGACTGCTGGCCTGGGTTGAAAGAGCCATGGGTCACAGGAGCCAGGGAGTTGGTGGATGGTGCACAAGTGGGCAGGGTACCAGTGGGGGGCTGCAGTTGTCCTTGTCAGTCAGTGGCATGGGTGTCACACTATACTCTTTCCAACACGGGACAAGTCTGTCTCCCCTTGTGACTTCCCGCCTCTATTAAAGTTATACTTTCAGCCCAACTACCTCACAGACCATGAGATGCCCTGCCCTAGCAAAAATCTGCCAGACACTCCGGATTCTGCAGGGGGTAGTCTTCCAGACTGCCAGGAGAGGGGAGAGGGTTGTGTTGGGAGTTCATAAAGGTAGGGAGAATATTAGATTAACTTTTGTCCCAGGCAAGAGATTATCTGAGCTTGCAGTGATATCTCTCAGTGGATGGAGTCCAGCCCTCAGTTGTTCTTTCCCCTTTTGTGAAACAAAAAGTTCTCTGTTCACTACTTTCCTCAAGCTGCTCTCGTGAGGAGGGGAGGTGAAGGATTCCTATCCTCTTTGGAATGGATTTTGTGCCAGAAATTTGTTTCTTTGGAGTCCCTACTTGCCTAAACAGGGGTGATGAGAACTTATCAGTCCTCTCTGTCAGCTCAGCTCCTGATCTTCTGCTTTATTGGGTTTGTTCTGGCCATTATTTCTCCCTCTGGATGGAGCCTGTGTTGAAACCCATCTTCAGTTGGCCATCTTGCCTCCAATCCCCAATTTTCAGTTTTTAGAGATGATGTCTTGTATTCCTATGGCTTCACTTCTAATATATCTTTTTTCATTTCTCATTGACTTTATTTAGGTCCTTTCCTTTCTATTTCTGATTAATTTAGAAAGATGTCTATAAATTTTATTTATCTTTCCAAGAATCCAACTTTTTGTTTCCGTGATCCTTTCTCTTATTGTTTTATTTTCTATTTTTGGTTAGTTGTGCTCTATTTTTAGTTATTGTTTTTCTTCCGCTGGTTTTCTGTTTGGTGTGCTTTCCTTTTCTAGTTCCTTGAGATGTGTCATTAGATTGTTAATTTGTGATCTGTCTTTTTATGTTGGCATTTAAGGTTATGAATTTTTTTCTTAAAGATGTTTTTACAAGAAGAGTAATAAAAAGATATTTTTACTTACTCCCAAAGATTTTGATATGTGTCCCATTTCATTATGAGAAATATTTTGATTTCTATCTTAATTTTCTTATTGACCCAATAATTGTTCAGCAGGAAGTTGTTTAATTTCCTATGACTTTGTGTAGAATTGAGTGTTTCTCAACTTCTAGTTTTATTCTCCTGTGGTATGAGAAAATAAGTGGCATGATTTTTATGTTTTTAATTTAGTGAGACGTATGGCCTGAGATATGGTCAATCTTGGAGAATATCCCATGTACTGATGAGAAAAATTTATATTTAGTGGAAGTTTGGGGAAATTTTAATTTTCTTTAACCTGTTTATTCTAGAGTCCCATTTAAGTCCAGTATTTTTTAAATTTATTTTCTGCTTAAATGATTTGTCTAGTTCTGTCAATGGAATGTTCAGGTCCCTGGCAATTATGATGCTGCTGTTTATCTTTTTGCTTAGATGTAGTTGAGTATTAAGGGTCTGTATACCCAAACTGCAACCTGGTTTGAAAGCTGACTGGGAAAAACTATGCTGAAAATAAGTGAGTTTAAAACTCATAAAGTCTCAGAATGCCTGGAGAAGGTTTACATTAACTCAGCCTGAGTAAACTGAGAAAATACAGCCCCTCTCTGGCCTCTTGAGAAGACTTCTGTTGATTTCTAACAAAGGTGCATAAGCAGAATGTAAAAATGCCAAAAGGTAGGGCTGAAAGAATCCCAAGTCCCCAGGAAGATTTGATAGAGAGAGAGGCTGGGTAAATGGTAGGAGGTTGCTAACAGACCAGATAGCTAATGGTGTATTTAGAAAGGGGGAGGGAGAAACTAGTTCTATCCCTGCAGGGGAAGTAAACCAGGTTTCTTTTCTTTTCTTTTTTTTTTTTTTTTTGGCCAGAGCTGGGTTTGAACCTCCTACCTATGGTATATGGGGCCGGTGCCCTACTCCTTTGAGCCACAGGTGCTGCCCCAGTAAACCAGGTTTCTTAATCTAACTACACATCAAAAGTTCAAAGAGCTTAATTTCTTCCACTTGGTGACTCTCTAAGGCAGTGGATCTCAACCTTCCTAACAACATGACCCTTTAATACAGTGCCTCATGTTGTGGTGACCCTCAACCATAAAATTATTTTCATACACCTGTATTTGTACAGGGTGTATGTGATAGTTTTAGATGATTCCTATGAAAGGGTCATTCAACCCTCAAAGGGGTCGTGACCCACAAGTTGAGAACCACTGCTTTAAGGTATAGGCCTAGTCAGGACTGTCTGGGTTCCTGCAGTTTCTTTACATGCTTTTGATGAGCCCCCAAGGATTTCTCACCTTCGGACTTTCCCCTGGTAACCCCAGAATTGAGGCAGGGTGCCCCACTGAGAAGTAAACCTACTACCTCCCACAGTAGGGTTTGGTTTATAAATCTGAGTGCTCCTATGTTAGTCATATACTACTTAGAAATATGTCTTCCTGTTAAGTGCTCCCTTTACCATTATATAATGACCTCCTTTGTATTTCTTTACTACTGTTTATTTAAAGTCATTTTTATCTGATATGAGAATGGCTATAACTGCTTTCTTTGGTTTCCCTTTGCATGGAATATTTTTCAGGTTAATTCAACTTGTTCTGCATGAGTCTTTGTGGGTTAGATGTATTTCTGGGAGACAGCAGCTACTAGGGTTGTATTTTTTGATCCATGCAACCAGTAATTGTTTTTCTGGTGAGGCATTCAGATTGGTCTCATTGATTGATAGAATTTATGTACTGTTCATCATGTTGGATATATCTTATTGTTTTGTTTTACCTCTTATGATGTTGTTTTACAGGAGTTCTGAGCTTTACCTTTTGGGTGGTTTTGTACTAGGGAATATATATTATACTGATCCCTGCATAATGCTGTTCTGAGTTTTTCCTTCAGAGCAAGTCCAGTCTTGACAAATTTCTTCAGTGTTTGCTTGTCTGGAAAAATCTTTCTCCTTCATATAAAAAACCTAGTTATGCATAATACAAAATTCTAGTGTAGCAACATTTCTTTTTAAGAAGACTGAGGCTGGAGCTCTCATTCCTATTGGCTAGTAAGGGCATCAGGGAGAAGTCTGAAGTTAGCAGGGTGGATTTTCCTTTGCATGATACTTGATGTTTTTACCTTACAGCTCATGAAAATTCCTCCTTCATGTAGACTGTGGCCAGTTTGATGACTGTATCTTGATGATTGTCTCCTTGCAGTGAATCTCATATGTGTTCTTTGAGCTTCTTGTACGTGTCTAAAGAGGTCTAAATCTTTTGCAAGGATAGAGAAGTTTTCCTCAATTCCTCCCTCCAATCTTTTGTCCCCCTCCTTGTCCATTTTCTTCTTCACTCTTGAGATGGCTGTGATTTTTTGTTGGGTCATTTTTACATAATTCCTTACTTCTTACTGACTTTATTCCTATTAATTGTCTGTTCATTATTTTTGACTAAGTTAATTTGAAAAAGATGTCTTTAAGTTACAAGAATCTGTCTTCTCCCTGATCTAGTCTATTTTTAAAACTTTACACTGTATTTTGTATTTTTAAAATAATTTTTTGTTTCCAGGAGTTCTATTTGTATTTTTAAAAAATGTGTCTGTCTAGTAAAATTTTCATTCTTTTCCTGAGTTATTTCTAGTTACTTTGAGTTGATTTTTTTATTTTCTTTTAGAATTCATTGAACTTCCTTATATGAGTCCAGATTTAGAACTCCTTATTGTTGTTGTTAGGGTCTCTCAGAGAAGTGGTGTCACAGAGCATAAACCCACAAATTGAAATTGTATATTATAAAGGGGCCACCACTCTCTCATGGTGTATGGCAGGTTTCTTTATTTTTTCCTGGCTTAAATAGCCAAGGGACCACAGCTCTCTCATGGCCAGTGGCAAGTTTCTTTATTTTTTCTTGGTTTAGTTAGCTCTGCACATGCGCATTGTACATTAGACCTCATTAATATTCATTACAATCCCTCTGCACCTGCACACTGTACAGCAATGACTTCATTAATATTCATTACAATCCATAATCCATCTCATGAATAAACATCTTGTTACTATCTCAGGATCTACATGTTAACTGATACTACTTTGTCTAACAATCTTCCTAACATAATCCTCCTAACATAATCTGGTTAACATAATCCTTGTAACATAACTTAGTGGAGAACATGTTGTTAGTCACTACTTCTTTTGTTCTGCTCTGCTGAAGTCTGAGGGTGGGGAGGAGGAAGGTAGATTGAATACCTACCCTTACTGGCCTCACTGGCTAGAGGCAGTTACTTCAATTTTAAGCAAGGCATAATTAAGAAATTTCAATATACATACAGAAAACTTATTTGCAAGCCTCTACTCCCATGTGGGCCTTAAGTCAGGGGGTTTTTACGCCCACAACCAACCAGGCTGACCTTAGGTCAGGGGGTTTTTACACCCACAACCAACCCAGCCATATAGGATTCTGTCTCAGTTTCTCACAAGGATGCATGCACAAAATCTTTACACTGCTCTCTCTCAAACAGCTTTTTTGGCCAGAGGTATATAGGCCTTTTGCCTATACTTATTTGTCATTTTAATATTTTAATTTTGATTGAAAGTCATTGCTGGAGAGCTGGTGTTCCCCTTTGGGTTATCTTTGTTTTCTGACTTTTTATACTTTCATTCTCATCTTGAGTAGTGTTCTTTTTCATATTTTGATTTTTTTTTCTTTATATGGGGCACATTCCAACTTCCTTATAAGGGTATATCTATAGCTTATGTTGGGTAAGAACATTTGTCTTTGCTTGTGGGTGGCTAAATGGCGGTCAAGTTGCTGGATGAATGCCTTGTTACAGATATATTCAGTGTGGTGATTTTCTCAATTGCTAATTATTTGTAAACTGTAGCAGAAATGATCAATGTATATGGGAAGATTCCCCCTTTCTCACTGATGGAGGAAGATGGAGCCCTTTGAAATACTTTCTTTTTCCTCAGTTCTGTGATCTTCTTAGAAGTTTTATTTTTATTGATGCACCCAGTTTATCTTCTCCCAATCTGAAAGTTGTCTCATTGCTTTGTTGATTATGTCCTTAGCTGTGCAGAAACTTTCCACTTGATCAGGCACCATTTATTTATTTTATTTTATTATTATTTTAAATTAAATCATAGCTGTGTACATTAATGCAATCATGGGTTTATTTATTTTTGTTGTTGTTGCAGTTTCCGATGGAGTTTTCTTCAGAAATTAATCCCCTAGGCTGATAAGATTCTTCATTATTTCTACACTTTCTTGTAGAGATTTTATACTTTTCTGGATAGTCTTTTCTCCATTATGAATTAATTTTTGTAAGTGGTGAAAGGCATGGGTCCAATTTCATTCTTTTACATGTGGCTAACTAGTTTTTCCAGCACCATTTATTAAGAATTGTTAATCTCACAGCATAAAAATTAACTGGAAATGCATTGAACATTGAAATGTAAGACCTGAAGCTCTAAAAATACTGTAAAAAAACATAGGGTGATATAACAATTGGCATCAGCAAATTTTTTTTTTTAAATGGTCAAGGTCTTATTCTTGCTCAGGCTATTCTCAAACTCCTAAACTGAAGCAATCTACCTGCTTTGGCCACCCAGATTGATAGGATTACAGGAGTGAAACAGGAACAGAGTTCAACAATGATTTTTTGCTTTTCATGGTTTTTGTTATTTGTTCGTTTTTGTTTTTTATTTAACTTCAGAATTTCAGGCAAGAAAGGAAAAAAGACAAATGAGATTACTTCAAATTAAAACATTTTTACACAGCACTAGAAAGAATCAACAGAATGATCACACAACATAGAAATGGGAGAAAATATTGGAGAGTTACACACATGATAATAGACTAATATCCAAAATACATAAGGAACTCAAGTATAAAAAAAATTCAATAAGCATTCAAAAATAAGCAAAAAACTTAAATAGACATTTCTCAAATGAGAGAAGAGATGCAAATGGCCAGCAGATATTTTAAAATTGCTTTATATCAATAATTCTAAGAGAAAGACAGATCTAAAGCACTATATGAGTTCAATGTCACTAGAGTGACTACTATTAAAAAGACAAAAGATAGGCCAGGCACAGTGGCTCATGCCTGTAATCCTACCACTCTGTGAGTCTGAGGTGGAAGGATTGCTTGAGCTCAGGAGTTTGAGCCCAGCCTGAACAAGAGTGAGACACAATCTCTACTAAAAATAGAACAATTAGCCGGTGGCAGGCTAATTTATGGCAGGCACCTGTAGTTCCAACTATTCAGGAGGCTGGGGCCAGAGGATGGCTTGAGTCCAAGAGTTTAAGGTTGCTCTGAGTTAGGATAAGATCACAGCACTCTAGCCTGAGGCAACAGAGTGAGACTCTTATCTAAAAAAAGAAAAACAACAAAAATAGTACTGAAAAAGAAGCAGAGAAAAGGAAACAATTGCATGCTGTTGGGGTGACTGTAAATCAATATAGATATCATGAGAAACTGTATGAGATTACTAAACAAGTTAAAACTACTGTATGATACAGGACTCTATTGAGTATTTATCCCCCAAATGAAATCAATATGTTAAAGAGGCATCATCTGTGCTCTCATGTTTATTGCAGTCCATTTTCTAATAATCAAGATAGGTAATTAACCTCAGTGTTCATCATTTAACTAATGAATTAGAAATATGATACATAAAAAGGATGAAATAGTATTTATACACAAAAAAACCCCTCATTTTTCATCCCATGGATGGATCTGCAGGATTGTATTAACTGAATGACATAGGCCTCATACAGAATTATAAGCATACAATAATCTCACTCACATGTGGAATCTGAATAATTTTGCCTCATAGAAGTAGAGAGTAAAACAGTATTACTAGATCTGGGGTTCTTTTTTTGTTTTTGTTTTTGTTTTTGAGACAG
Organism: Galagoides demidoff; assembly: GCA_963574575.1. NCBI lineage: Eukaryota > Metazoa > Chordata > Mammalia > Primates > Galagidae > Galagoides > Galagoides demidoff. The sequence continues at coordinate 19,805 of CAUYQV010116396.1, forward strand.
GAGCCTAAAGCTGTCCCCCTGGATAGAGTGCTGTGGCATCACAGCTCACAGCAACCTCCAAGTCCTGGGCTCAAGCAAGTCTCCTGCCTCAGCCTCCCAAGTAGCAGGGACCACAGGCACCTGCCACAATACCTGGCTATTTTTTTGTTGCAGCTGTCATTCTTGTTTGGTGGGCCCAGGCTGGATTTGAACCGGCCACCTTGGGTGTACATGGCTGGTGCCTTAGCCACTTGAGCCACAGGCACCGAGCCGAGTCTGGGGTTCTTAAGAAGAGGGGGGATACACTTTTATAGTTAGATAAAAGAAATATGTTCAAGAGATCTATTATCCACACTAGTGACTATGGTTGATGATATATCTTAAAAATGCTAAGACAATTGTTATGAAGTGTTCTTACCATAAAAAGATAACTGTGTGGTTTTCCTATCTATCTAGCATTAAACATTTGACAATTTGCATATTCCTTGAAACATAATGTTTTACATGACGAAGACATACAATTTTATTGGTCACTTTACTCCTAATAATCCAAGAAATGCAAATCAAAACCAGCCTGAGATATCACCTAAACCCAGTGAGAATAGCCCACAACACAAAGTCCCAAAGCTGCAGATGCTGGCATGGATGTAGAGAGAAAGGGAACACTTTTACACCATTGTTGGAATTTTAAACTAATACAGTCTCTGTGAAAAGAAGTATGAAAAATTCTCAAGAGCTAAAAGTAAACCTTTCATTTGATCCCCAAATCCCATTACCAGGCATCTACCCAGAAGAAAAAAATTTATTCTGGCATAAGGATTTTTGTACTAGAATAGTACAATAAGTACAATAGCAGCTTAATTCACAATTTTGTACTAGAATAAGTACAATAAGTACAATAGCAGCTTAATTCACAATCAAAGATGTGGAGTCAACCTAAGTACTCATCAACCCATGAATGAATTAATGAACTGTGGTATATTATACCATGGAATACTATTCAGCCATAAAAAGATGGAGACTTCATATCTTTTATATAAACTTGGATGTAGTTGAAGAACATTCTTCACAGTAAAGTAGCACAAGAATGAAAGAACAAGAATGCAATGTACTCAATACTAATATGAAACCAAAACTACATGTCCACACAGGAGAAAAAGGCAGCTAAATTCAAGTAGGAAGGGAGGTGGAGAGGAGAGGAGGGGAGGGAAGAGGTTTGATAAATTCTTGCTTCATGGGCACAAAGTAAGCACACCCCTCAGAGGATGGGCCCAACTGTAACTTGAACTTTGCTTAGCAAATGTAAACAATGTACCCAAATCATTTGTACCCACTGCCTGATCTGAAATAAATTTTATTTATTTTTATTTTTATTTATTTATTTATTTTTTTGAGACAGGGTTTCACTATGTAGCCCTGTGTAAAGTGCTATGATGTCACAGCTCACAGCAACCTCAAGCTCTCAGGCTTGAGTTATTCTCTTGTCTTAGCCTCCCAAGTAGCTGGAACTACCGGTGTATACCACAATGCCCATCTGTTTTTTGGTTACAGTTGTCATTGTTGTTTAGTTGGCCTGGGCTGTGCTGGGCTGGAAGCTGCCAGCCTCGCTGTATGTGGCAGGTGCCCTACTCACTGAACTACCACTCTGAGCCCAAAATAAATTTTAAAAATAAGGCCAGGCAAAGTGGCTTACTCCTGTAATCCTAGCAATCTTGGAGACTGAGGTGGGCAAATTGCCTGAGCTCAGAAGTGTGAGACCGGCGTAAGAGACCCCATCATTAAAAGTATCTGGGCACTATGGCATGTTCCTATAGACCCAGCTACTTGGGAGGCTGAGGAAAGAGCATTGCTGGACCCTAGGAGTTTGAGGTTACTGTGAGCTGTGATACCATGGCACGCTACTGGGGGTGACAAAGTGATTCTCTGTCTCAAACAAACAAAAGTCATGTCCCTTTTTTGTGTGTCATTAAAAGAGAAGGGTTTTTATTATTTAGTTTGCCTACTTTGAAAAGAGTTTTACTATTAACTATAATTGACAGATGTTTATTTAGAATGTCAACATATGAATAGAATATGTCCTGGGGAAAGTGTCATCAGCAAAAAAATTTCAAATGAATTTTTACATCAGAAATAAAGTATTGTGAAAGACACAGACCGAATTCCATAAGGTGTAGCTGAGTCTGCTTTGTCCTTGGATGTGTTTAATCTTTGATGTATGTTCAGTTGTATGTTTAGTCTGTTAATATTAAGAAAAAGCTTGCTATCTCCATTTATGTGATCAGTTATGAAAGTTTATTAATAATAAAAAAAAGATTGAATTTCTTTAAAATTAATTAAGTCCTGGCACAGTGACTCACTCCTGTAATCCTGGCACTATGAGAAGCTGAGGCAGGTAGATTGCTTGATTTCAGGAGATTGAGTCCAACCTGAGATAGAGGGAGACACCCTCTCCAAAATTAACTGAGGATTGTGGAGGGCACCTGTAGTCCCAGCTACTTGGAGGCTGAGGCTTTAGGATTTCTGGAGCCCAAGAGTTTGAGGTTGCTGTGAGGTTTGATGCCCTGACTCTACAATGAAAAACAAAAGTGATACTTTCTCTCAAAAAAATTGTTATTAATTGAATTTCACAGAATGAAATCTGTGTGAAATCTACCTGTTTAGTAATTTTTAATGGAATAAAAAATAAACACTAAGGATTAACATGCACAATTATATATAATCTTTACTCAAAAGATATTTGGTATCAAAAGCATGATATGGATATGACAAAATGGATTTTTTAAACTGCTAAATTAAAATAAAAACAATAGAAAAATGATAAAGACATTTGATTATCTCAAGCCTTGAAGTGTGGAAAGTGAGAAGAATTCAGGGTGTAGGGATATGTATCAGGAGACATAAAAGTAAGTCCCAGCCCAGTGCACTGGCTCACACCTGTTATCCTAACACGTAGGGAGACCATGGTGGGTGGATTGCTTGAGCTTAGGAGTTTGAGACCAGTCTGAGCAAGAATGAGACCACATGTCTACTTAAAAAAGAAAAAAGAAAGAAAGAAAGAAAAACTGAGGCAAAAGGATTATTTGAGACCAGGAGATCGAGATTGATGTGAGCTATGATGACTCCATGGCACTCTACCCAGGGTGACTAGAGTGAGACTCTGTCTCAAAAACAAATAAGTAAATAAATAAAAGTGAGTCTTGCTTTGGATTGAGTTTTATTTGGGGCATAATTTAGAACTCTAGGGAAATCCCTATATAGTATGATATTAAGAGGCATGATTTTAAAAATGGGGGATAGAGACAATGATAGCCTTTTACAAAGATTTTCTAATTAGTTTTATTTCCAACCCATCTTTTCTTTCTTACACTATCATTGCCTAACCCTCACTCCTGTGGGGGCTACAGATATCTGCTTCCTGGTCTCCATACTGGCAGACTTACCCCATCCAAATTGTCACATATTAACACCCAGTAGATTTTCTCAATGTAAAATCATTTAACATCATTATGTATCTTAACTGTTTAAAACACTTATTTGATATCTCCTCCATTAGAAACAAAATTGAAGCATTCACTATATAATTTGATTCTCTGTATTTCTCCAGGCTCATTTCTGGCCACACACAACTACATTTTGGGTTCTGCCTATCTTGACCTGTCTGGGCCTGACATTTCATAAAGTTGTATCTTTACTCCCAGTGCAAGAACAAGACCCATTAGTTCCCACAATGGCACATTGCAGCAGAGTTTTTAAAGACAACAGAAGGGGTTGTCTTTGATCTTTAAATGTTTTCCTCATTTCATTTATGAGATTGTATTGTAACTGGAATGTTCATGAAATGAGACCAGCTTCCAATCATACACCAAATCAGGACAATGATGGTGTCAGCCTTTGAGACCATTTTTGTCCTCATTCTGGAAAGAGGTATCCAGTGCACACCAGCTTAGAAGTTATCAAGAAAAAGAAAGTTAAAACAACTTTATTGAATATACATATGAATATATATTTATTCTATATACGTATATACTTTTGAGATGGAGTCTCACTTTGTCACTTTCAATAGAGTGCAATGGCATCTCAGCTCACAGCAATCTCAATCTCTTGGGCTCAAATAATCCTCTTGTCTCAGCCTCCTAAGTAACTGGGCTATAGGTGCCCGCCACAACATCTTGCTATTTTTAGAGATGGTGTCTAGCACTTTCTGAGGCTGGTGTGGAACTCCTGTACTCAGGTGATCCACCAGCCTTGGCCTCCCATAGTGCTAGGATTACAGGCATGAGCCACCACACCCAGTGTGTTCTTCCTTTTATAGTTCCTTGAGATGTGTCATTAGATTGTTAATTTATGATCTGTGTTTTGATTGTATCCACTTAAGGATATAAAATTTTCTCTGAGGACTGCTTTTGCTGTATCACATTAGATTTGGAAAGCTTGTGGAATCTTTTGATTTCCATCTTAATTTCATCATCAACCCAATAATCCTTCAGCAGCAGGTTGTTTAATTTCCATGACTATGTGTTGATTTAGGTGCCTCTCCTGGAATTGATTTCTACTTTTATTCCACTGTGGTCTGAGAAGATATATGGCATTATTTCTAAAATATTGATTAATTTTCAGAGCCATATCTGTGGGTGATCAATCATGGAGAATGTTCGATGTCCTAATTACTACAATGTCTATTCAGTGGTTTGGGGTTTCATGTTCTGTAAATGTTGGTGAGGCCCAATTTTTCTATAGTCCCACTTAAGTCTAATATTTCTTTTTTTAATTTACTTTCTCTGTTCATTTTATTTTATTTTTTTGAGACAGAGTCTCACTTTGTTGCCCCTGGTAGAGTGCTGTGGCATCACAGCTCACAGCAATCTCAATCTCTTGGGCTCAAACGGTTCCCTTGTCTCAGCCTCCCAAGTAGCTGGGACTACAGATGCTGCCACAATACCTGGCTATTTTTAGAGACAGGATCTCCTTGCTCAGGCTGCTTTTGAACTTGTCAGCTCAGGGCAATCCACACATATCGGCTATTGGCCTCCCAGAGTGCTAGAATTACAGGCATGAACCACCATAATCTGCCACTCTTTCTCTTTTTTATTTTTTATTTTATATATATTTTTTGAGAGAGTGTCACTTTGTTGCCCTCAGTTGAGTGCAATGGTATCATAGCTCACAGCAACCTCAAACTTTTGGGCTCAAGTGATCCTCTTACCTCAGCTTCCCAAGTAGCTGGGTCTACAAACCCCTACCACAATGCTGGCTTTTAAAATTTTTCTTTAATGATGGGGCCTTGCCTTGTTCAGACTCCTCTTGAATTCCTGAGCTCAAGTCATCTACCCACTTTCGCCTCTCAGAATTCTCAGATTATAGGCTACTCTTTCTTGGCTTTCTTCTTGTATTTTTGGTGAATGAGCTGTCCAGTTCTATTAGTGGGATGAAGTCCCTGGCAATGACAATGTTGCTGTTTTTCTCTTTGCTTAGATCTAGTAGGGTTTCTTTAAGAATCTTGATTCACCTGTATTAGATGGATAAATAATTAGATTGTAATGTCTTCTTCTTAAGTGTTCCTTTTATCATTACATAATGACTGTCTTTGTCTTTCTTACCATTCATTTAAAGTCAAGTTTATCTGATACAAAAATGGCTGTGCCTGCTTTTGGTTTCCATTTGCCTCGAACTGTTTTCACCTTTTTGACCTTAAGTCTTTAAAAGTCTTGTGGGTTAGATGTGTTTCCTCAATATAGAAGATACTTTGGCTTGTATGCTTTCAATCTATTCAGCCAGCCTATGTGTCTTGAGTGGGAAGTTCAAACCATTTATATTGACTTAGGAACATGTGGGGTGTTGTTCTGTTAATCTAGTTTATTAATATATTGTTTCTTTGTTTTACTTGTTATGCTATTGTTTTGTTAGAACTCTGAGCTTTTGGGTGGTTTTATACTGGAGGGTAACCATTGTGCTGATTCATGTATAATGCAAAGCTGAGTATTTCATGAAGGGAAGAGTTGTTCTTAAAAATTTCCCTAAATGTTTGCTTGTCTGGAAAAGTCTTTATTTTTCTAAGTGTATGAAACTGCCACTCCATGCCAATATTCCATGCCAAGTATCATCTAGCTCACTCACTCTTACCTGTTGTTCCAGGAGAGCTCAGCTAAATGTCTTTTCCATCTGCCATCATACTCAGCCTCACATGATCTGTTTAGTATTTTTTTAATGGAATAAAAACATAAATATCAGGGATTAACATGCAGAATAATATATAATATTCACTGAATCATTATCAGTATCCAAAAGCATGATATGGGTATGGCAAAATGGACTTTTTTAACTGCTAAATTAAAATAAAAACAATAGAAAAAAAAGATAAAGACATTTCATTATCTCAAGCTTTGAAGTCTGGGATGTCAGATTTCAGGAGTTAGTGATTTATATTCGTTAAGACAAAGTGAGTCTTAAAGCAGTACAGTGACTCATGCCTGTAATCCCAGCACTGAGGTAGGCTGAGTTGGGTTGATTGCTTGAGCTCAGGAGTTTGAGACCAGTTTGAGCAAGAGTGAGACCACATCTCTACTAAAATAAAATAGAAAAACTGAGGCAAGAGGATTATACAAAGCCAGGAGTTCGAGGTTGCTGTGAGCTATAATAACACCATGGCACTCCACCCAGGGTGACTAGAGTCAGGCTCTGTATCAAAAACAAAGAAATAAATGAAAGTGAGTCTTGCTTTGGATTGAGTTTTATTTGGGGGATAATTTGGAAATCTAGAAAAATTCCTATGCAGTATTAGAGGCATGGCTTTTAAAATGGGGAATAGAGACAATGATTGATAGCCTTTTACAAAGATTGTATGATCAATATTATTTCCAACCCATCTTCTCTTTCCTGCACTATTATTGCTGAAGCCTCACTCCCATGGAGACTATAGATATTTGGTCCCTTGTCTCCATACTGGCAGACTTACCACATTCAATGTGCCACATATTAACACCCAATAGATTTTCTCAATGTAAAATCATTTAACGTCACTACATATTTTCACAGTTCAAAATACTTCTTTGAGACTCCTCCATTAGAAACAGAATTGAAGCATTCACTATATGATTTGATTCTCTATACTTCTTCAGGTGAATTTCTGGCAGTACTCCTTACCCCACACAACTACATCTTGGGTTCTGCCTATCTTGACCTGTCTGAGCCAGGTATTTCCTAATGTTGTACCTTTACTCACAGTACATGAACAAGACTCTTTAGTCTCCTAAATGACACATTGCAGCAAAGTTTTTAAAGAAAACACAAGTCTTTGGTCTCTAAATGTTTACCTCATTTGATTTGTAAGATTTTTATTGTAGCTGGCATGTTCATGAAAATGAGACCAGCCTCTAACCATGCACCAGACCAGGACAATGATGGTGTCAGCCTTCTACACTATTCTTGTCCCCATTCTGAACCCTCTCTTCTACAGTCTTTGCAACAAAGAGGTATCTGGAGCACAGTTTACAAGTTATCAAGGAAAGGAAAGTTGAAAAGGCTTTATTGAAAATATATAGTTATATGTATTTTCTGAGACAAAGTCTTACTTTGTCCCCCTGAGTAGAGTGCTATGGCATCATAGCTGATAGCAATTCCAAAATCTGGGACATAAGCCATCCTCTTACCTCAGCCTCCCAAGTAACTGGGACTACAGGTGCCTGCCACAACATCTGGCTATTTTTAGAGATGGGTTCTAACTCTTGATGAGCCTGGTGTGGAACTCCTGAGTTCAGGTGATCCACCAGCCCTGGCCTTCCAGAGTGCTAGGATTATAGGTATAAGCCATAACACTCAGTTCCTCTTCCTTTTTTATTTCTTGACAAGCGTCATTACAATGTTAATTTGTGATCTGTCTTTTAGTTGTAGGCATATGTAAGGATATGAAATTTCCCTTGAAGACTGCTATTGCTGTATCCAATTAGATGTTGAAAGCTTGTGTCCTATGTGTTAATCTGTTCAAGGAATCTTTTAATTTCCATCTTAATTTCATCATCAATCAAATTATTCTTCAGAAGCAGGATATTTAATTTTCATGACTTTGTGCTGAAGTAGGTGCCTCTCTTGGATTTGATTTCTAGTTTCATTCCACTGTGATCTGAGAATATACATGGTATTATTTCAAAAGTACTATTTAAATTCAGAGCCATATTTGTGGTCTAAAATGTGATCAGTCATAGAGATCAATACAATGTCTACTCAATGGTTTTGGGGTAAAATGTTCTGTAAATGTCTGTGAGGCCTAATTGTTATACAGTCTCACTTAGATCCAGTATTTCCTTTTTTAATTTTTTCTTTTTTTCCTTTTGCTTTTCTGTGACAGAGTCTCAGTTTGTTGCCCTAGGTAGAGTTTCATGGTGTCATAGCTCACAACAAACTCAAACTTTTGTGGTGAAGAGATCCACTTGCCTCAGCCTCCTGACTATCTGGGATTACAGGTGCCCACCACAAGGCCTGCCTTTTTTAAATTTTTTTTTATTTTTAGGATGATGTCTTGCTCTTGCTCAGGCTTCTCTCAAATTCCTGAGCTCAAGTGATCTCCCCATTCTGGCCTCTCAGAGTGCTAAGATGACAGGTGTGAGCCAGTGTGCCTGACTTTCTTCTTGTATTTTTTTGTTGAATGAGCTATCCAGTTCTATCAGTTGGGTGAATGACAATGTTGCTACTTGTCTCTTTGCTTAGATCTAATAGGGATTCTTTAGGAATTTTGGTCCACTGGTGTTAGATGCATAAATATTTAGGATCTTTATGTCTTCTTTGTGAAGTGCTCCTTTTATCATTACATAATGTCCATCTTTGTCTTTCTTTACTATTGATTAAGGTCAATTTTATCTAATACAAAGATGGCTGTGCCTCCTTTTGGTTTCCATTTACTTGGAATTGTTTTTGCCTTTTTTGGCCGTAAGTCTGTAAAAGTTCTTGTGTGTTAGATATGTTTCCTGAATATAACAGATACTATGCTTCTATGTTTTCAATCTATTCAGTCAGCCTACGTGTCTTGAGTAGAAAATTCAAACCATTTATATTGACTGATGAACATGTGGGGTGCTGTTCTGTTAATCTTGTTTATTAATGTATTGTTTCTTTGTTTTACCTCTTATACTATTGCTTTATTAGAGCTCTGAGCTTTAGCTTCTGGATGGTTTTATACTGGAGTGTAACCATTGTGCTGATTTATGTATAATGCAGAGCTGAGTATTTCACGAAAGGCAGACTTGTTCTTAAATAATTCCCTGAATGTTTGCTTGTCTGGAAAAGTCTTTATTTTTTCTAAGCGTATGAAACTTTGTTTTGCAGGATACAGACTTCTAGGCTGACAATTGTTCTCTTTAAGAAAACTAAAAATGGGACCCCAATCCCTCCTGACTTATAAGGTCTCAATGGAGAAGTAAATCTGCAGTTAGCCTGATGGGTTTTCCTTTGTAAGTAACTTAATGTGTTCACCTTAAAGTCTGCAGAAATTCCTACTTTGTATTAACTTTAGCCATCATATAACTATGTGTCTTAGTGATTGCCTTTTTGTGATGAATCACCCAGGCATTCTTTGAGCTTCTTTTATCTGGATGTCTTAGTCTCTAGCAACATCAGGAAAGTTTTTCTCAAGCATTCCCTCAAGTAGGTTTTCCCAGCCCTTGGGAACATTCTTCTTCACCCTCTGGGCTACATCTGATACATAAATTGGGTGTCTTACAGAATCCCATATTTTTTGTAAGTTTTGTTTGTTCATTTAATTCTCTGTTCATTATTTTTGGCTGACTGATTTAATTCAAAAGAATTGTGTTCAAACATTGAGCTTCTATCTTCTGCCTGGGCTAGTGTATTCTTAAAACATTCCACTGTGTGTGTGTATATACTTAAAATTTTCATTTCCGTAAGTGCTATATTTTATATTTTTATTATGTTGACCTATTTAATGAATTTTTATTTATTTCTTGAATTGTTTATCTGGTTTAGTTGAGTTGATTTTCTATTTTCTTTTGGATTTTGTTGAGCTTCCTTATATTCCATATTTGGAATTCTTTGTCTGTCATTGTAATGTTTTCAGTTAGGTTACTCTTCATCACTAGAGGGCTGGTGTTGCCTTTTGGGTGTGACCTGTTGCTTTGATTTTTTTATATTTTCTGAGTTCTTACACTGGTTACTTCTCCTATGGAGCAGCTGTTGCTTATTTGGATTTTCTTCTGCTTTGTTGAGACTTCCTTCCCTTACTGTATCAGTGTGTTTATAGCATATGTTGGGTTAGAACCTTTAGCGTTATTAATGAGTGCTTTGATAGTGATTTAAGTTCCAGATATGATGTAGATTCTTTGCTTATGCATATATTTAGTGTGTTTGTATACTGTTCCACTGGTAAGCTGTATGTAGGGGCAGATTCTTTGTCTCTTTTTGATGAGAGAGGATGATGACCTTTGAAATCTTTTCTTTGTCTCCTGATCCTTGGCCTTCTTAGTACCGTGAATTGTAATGACATGCCCAGTTCTATCTCTAAGACAGTGGGTAGTCCTTAGAGTGGGTAGTGCTCATACCTCACCTTGTATGATAGAAACAATAAATGTTGGAAAGGGCTGTGCAGATTAATCTTCCTATCAGAAGATGGTATTTACCAGAAGGAACTGACTGTGGTATTGTTTTTGTCATTAGCTCTACTCTCAGAGGAAGACCACTCAAATACCCCAGGTGCTGGGTAAACACACATATATGTGTACATATCTGTTTTATTAATCCTCTGCACATACATGCACATAAGCCTAGGGAAAAAAACATGTGTTTTCATTTTCTTAGTCTTGTATCCCAATCAATTAAATAATTACTATTATAATTTTTGTTAGCCACTTTTTCCTAACTGGTATAGTTCTTTTTATTTTGTAGGTAAAATGTATTCATATTACATATTTGTGCCTCATTAACATTTTTTCTGGTTGGAATCAATGTGTGCTATAACAATGATTTTCCAATTATTGCTCATTTGGTTTTCAATTGTTATAATTTACAACTATAGTTAGTAATAATTTTTTGGGATCTTCATGCTTTTGAATACATTTTCTTCTATTATTCATTCATTAATTCAATGAATATTTATGGAGTAGAAACCATATAATAAACTCTGTGCAGTTTTAAGGGAGTTAATTAGCATGCCAGTGATTTCTGATTTAAGAAATTTGTCTTTGGCCTGGTGGAGTGGCTCATGCCTGTAATCCTAGCCCTCAGGGAGGATGAGATGTGTAGATTACCTGAGGTTAAATGTTCTAGAGAAACGTGAGTCAGAGTGAGACCCCACCTCTAAAAATAGCTGGAAGTTGTGGCTTGAACCTGTAGTCCCAGCTACTTGGGAGGCTAACACAAGAGAATCATCTGAGCCCAGGAATTTGAGGTTGTTGTGAGGTATGATTCCATGGCACTCGACAAAGGGTGACAAAATGAGATTCTGTATAAAAAAAAAAAGTTTGTCTTTAAGAAAAAGGAATATGTACATGCAGATGAATTATAATGCATTTCTTTTTTTGAGACAAAGTCTAATTATGTTGCCCTGGGTTGAATGCCATGGCATCACAGCTCACAGCAACCTCAAACTCTTGAGCTTAAGCAATTGTTTTATCTCAGCCTCCCAAGTAGCTGGCACTACAGGATTCCTTCACAAACCTGACTTTTTTTTTGCAATTGTCATTGGTGTTTAGCTATCCTGGGCCAGGTTCTAACCTGCCAGCATTGGTATATATGGCCAGCACACTGTCCACTGAACTATGTGCACTAAGCCTTTATAATGCATTTCTAAAGGCTGTGATAAGCAAAATAATAAGGTAGACACCCCAGATTTCTCACTCAAGCTTTAGGGACTGTTAATATTATGGGTGTGACTCCTATTATTGTTACATGACATGGCCAAAAGAAATTCTGCAGATATAAGTGAGTTTAGAAGTCAGTTGATCTTAAGTTGAGATTACATGTTTGTGCCTAACTTTATCACAAGAGACTTTTAAGGACAACTTTTCCCTGGTTGGTAGTAAAAGGGAAAGGCAGAGGAATATAAATTATGAGAAGGGTTTGGCCTGTTCATTGCTGGCTTTGAAGGTATAGGGGGTCATGTGCAAACACTAAACAGACAATTCTTTTTGGGGGAGGGGGTGTCAAATGATCTTATATTGAAACATTTTCCTTTTTACTTTTTGACTAGCTGGGCAATCCACAGCACCACTGTTGATGTAATCTATGATGGCATGAGGTTGGTGACCATCAACATTGCAGCCCATAGACTGGGCTGTTCCCAGGATCTCTTAAATGGTTGCCAAGAGTTCGCTGGCTACAGATTGATGCTATGTCTGTCTGGTAATGTTGAAAATCTCATCAAAAGTGGTAATTCGCTTGTGTTTAATGTTTTTCTGTTTCTTTCTGTCTCTCAGCAGTTCCTTGAGGGCTTTGATGATGAGGCAGAGGCAGAAGGTACCACTTCAATCTGGATATTCAGTTTCACTATAATCCTCAGACCCTTCCAGGACTGGTTGCCTTGGTGATGTCATCACCAACCTTTTTAGGAGACAAATCCATGGGGGTAACCTTGGGGGCCAGGGCAGATGTGGCACCAACTTTGCTAGCAGTGCACCTCAGGTACACGACTTTGATCTTGTTGAGGTCAAACTTAGGTGGCATAGTGGAGGAGGATGGTGCCAGATGAACCCAGATTTGGGATGACCAAACAAAGTTGCATGTTGGCCTCCTCTGAGCCAAAAACCCAAACAGACAATTCTGAGAGCACAGAGCAACCTTTGACTGATAGTCAGTAAGAAAATTGACCTCTGTCCTATAACCTCAAGGATCAGAATTCTGCAAACAACCTGAAAATTTTGGAAATGAATTATTGTGCGTACATTTCAGATAAGAACCTACTCTAGCTCAAACCTTCACTTTGGATTTTTGAGAGCCTAAGAAGCAATTACAACCAAAGCTACCCAGGTTTCCGACCTATGTGACTGTGGAATAAGTGATGTTTTAAGCACTAAGTTTATAACAAATCGTCACTCAGAAAGAGTAAACAGATACAGGGTCATTAGCATAAGTAATGCAGTAAGTAATAGTTAACAATAGCACTTAGGAACATTTGAAATTCTGGTAATGGCGTCCTTGAAGAGATGGCATTTGTGATACCACTTTTAAATAAGTAGGGATAGTTCTGTACAGAATATTTGTAAAGGACTTGTGGAAGCACTGAAGAAAGTGAAGTTCATTGAGAGTGTGCTATGGTTAATGTTCAAGTGTGCCATATGGCTGTATAGAAATCAAATTCTGGAGAACCCTTGTTGTAAATGTCTTATTTAAAACTGAAAAATCTAAATTATATTCTGTAGGCCAACAATGAAAATGCATATTTCAATAAGCATTGATATAATCTATTTTAGTAAAAATATTAGTTGTAGCAAAATTAGTATTTGACGTTTCTAAAATCCTAAAAGCATTTTGCAGCTAGCTATGATTACTTCCACTCTTGCTTCTGGAATCATCCAATGAAAACATTCCAAAAAAATATGTTCAAAGGTTACTTATTCTTATTTATGTCAAAATTCTTGTCTCTTATTCTAATGTGGCAAATTTTTATGGGTAATACAGAACTTTCATTGTTTACTTACTTTTGCAAAATGGAGACTAAATATAGCCTGTTTTCTTGGATGAAAGTCAAGTTCCTGCTGGTCGGGAGAAAGACCTAGGCCTGAGACCAAGAGAAAATTTGAAGATAAAGAAGAGAGGGGGGAATGTGCTGGCTGATATTCTAAGGATAACATAGGGATAAAACCATTTCTTATGGTGCTAGTCCCAAAATATCTATCCATTTTTCTCAGGAAGATGAAGCAAATAGCGTAAATTTAGTAGGGGAAAGACCATGAGAACAACATTGCTTCTGTGACTGTGTTAACCTCACCACCCATCATGATGACCTTCACTGGGGCATTATCCCTTGTCATCACCTGAGCATTGGCCTCATAGCACACAACTTTTTCCTTCTGTCCCACTCCCCCATCTACAATCAGGCCATGTGAGCCCCCACGTTATGTGTTCCCACTGTGCCTAGACTACCTTTCTAGTTATAATTATTATGTGTGTTGAATGTTTCTGGTCCACTTGCTTAGCTCCTCTTAAACTCCTCAAGGACAGGGACAATGCCTCATGTACTTCTATACCTGTATGCCTTGCACATTGGTGGCACACATGGGATGCTTGTTGAGTTGACATGACAATTGCGGACATGCAATCACAAAAGGAAAATGTGGGGAGTTAATACTACTTCTTGAGTGCTTTTTTCTATGGCTTCATTAGCAAGAGGTTACGGTATAATATGTGTTCAGTCTTGTAGCCTCAGGGCCCATGGCCTTGTTACTACCAGACCTGTGCTGGATATTAATGAACTGACATTCAACCAGTGTGTGTGTAAAAATTTTAAAGATCATTAATTACATTATTTTTGAAAGAAGCTCAAAGCAAAGTAAGTATATATTTTTTAACTCTTTTGTTTTTGATGTACATTATTTAAGTGTGTTGGGAAAGGTTACAGGTTCAAGTGTTCTGTGAGATAAAAAAGATCGAAAAACACTACTGTAAAGAAACTATCAAATTGAAAAGTAGATGTGTTCTAATATGTTTTGGTGAATTTTAATATAATGAAAGTATAATTACGACTTTGTATTTAAATTAAATTTCAAATTATATGTTTCTGAATAATTTAGATAATGGGAAAAGATCTATTTTTAAGAAAACACTTATGTCAATAACCTGTTAAAGCTTGTTGGCACTTTTGTTTTAAACTTTGTAGAATATTAATTATTCTTTTATCAGAACTGAATTGAACCAAAGGAAAAATGAGGGCATAAATACTGGGCCCAAACTTCGTAATGTTTATAAAAATTGGATTATTTGTCCATAACAGGGTTGAAGAGGATGACATAATAAAGTCCACCCAGTACATGACCATAAAGAAACTCACCAGTAGCAGGATGGCCAGGGTGGCCCTTTTCTCTGGGGAGGATCTTGGGAAAAGGCTGGTGCTATGAAGGTACTGGGATTGAGTCTGATGCCTGAATAAGACAATCACCATGTATGTACTTGAGAGCATCATGAGTCCTACAAAGGAGAGGTCTCGAAATACTGCCAAAGTAAAAAAGAGTCCCTTGACAATGGAGTTCATGTGGAAAACTGAGCAGTATTTATAAGTCTTGAGTAGATTGGCTTGAGTCACATTAGAATAAACTTTAGTATACATGATGATGAAAGTGTTGAAAGACAAATTGAGAGACCAAAAAAATAAAAATATACAGATAATGTTATTTTTAAGTTTCTGTTTAAATCTCAGCAATACTGAGGTGCTGGGACTAATGGTGATGGCTTGGAACATACTGAGGAGGCAGGTGGTACAGATGGAAAGGCCTCTCATTACCCTGTTCAGGTAGAAAAGTGCCTTACATTTGAAGTCATTCAGAAAAGTCAGTGACTCAAACAGGTCTGGAGAATAAAAATCCAGGACAGTGAGGAGCATCACCATGTGTGCAAAAGCCAAGTGACAGGTGATCAGGTCAGTGGCCTTAGGCCTATGATCTGAAAAGAGGGTGAAGATGCGAAAGAAAAGGAGAATGGTGTTGGCTAAGAATCCAAGGCCAGTTTGGGCAAGAAGGCATTTTTGAATGACAGTAAAAGTCAAAAGTGTGTTCATCTTAATGGCATAGAAGAAATATATTTTGTACATCTGGAAGAAAAATAATAGACTTGATCTTATCATTATCCATTCTTCAGCTGTCAAAGCTATTACTGTAATCATTACTTTATTTCATCCACTTATTATTTGTTAACTACATCTCGTATACATTTTTGACAGGTCACCCTCTACATTATTTTCTACAACAAATGACGTATATACAAAACCACCTCATTTACAATGATGTTTGCAGGCTCCATGTATTGATGCCTGTATGGGGTCCAAGAATCCCTTTCTAGAAATCATATCCTGATTGCCCTGCATTCTTTCATTTGATATTTAGCACATAAAACAGTGGTAGTCTTATAAAATAAATGGCATTTTATAGTTTAATTGAATGAACATCTATAGTACCAAGGATAATTGACTAAATGAACAATTGAAGAAGTACTCATTTGAGTCTTTCCCATATCTCATCACTTTGATACATTCTGCTTTTCATCACTTTGTCATGTTTTTAAACACCTGTGATTATACTGGACCTGCTGTGAAAATTTATGAGAATCAGCAGGGTAACAATTTTGATCCTATCTGAAACCTTGTATTGCCATGAATTATAACATATTCCCATTATCTGGGAATTAGTACATTAAGTGGAAGCATTATCCTGCTTACTAATGCCCTATTTAGCCATATCACCTGGTTGTCTTCCAGTTTAGTTCCAATCCAGAGATCCCTTTTGTGTATTCTCTTTATGTCAGGACAGAATTGCTAAAGTCCTCCTTCTGGATTACCAAGAAGTTAAAAATTACTTGTGGTCACTTTATGACAACTATAAGGTGGCATCAAAATATTTACATGTTAATCCATTCCTTAAGAATTTTCTGGCTACAGGGATACCCTACTGGGCTTGGAGATATACTCAGTCTCCAATAGTAAATAATAACAATAAATGAAGACAACCTCCATAAAGTCATCTCAGGATATCTCCAACACCAGAACCTCTTGTAAACTTTTTCAGAACAATATTTTAGTCACTATCGTGTGTTATTTAGCTTGGATTCAGGCACTATTATTTTCCCATTTTCACTTAATTCAGCACTAAGAACAAATTAGATTTGTGACACAGATAAACAGAAAGTTACATTTATTCAGATTCTTCTGAGACAAGAAAGTATCTAGTTATGTTTTTAAGCTGATTTGTCACTGTATTGTTTTGTAAATAAAAGATATGTAAGACAATGCACAAATGCTGGCAATAAGTTTCCTGGTTCATAATCAGAAATTAATTCCTGAGGGGGAAAATTGTGCTGAAATCACTTAATAAATTTGCTTTTGTGAACAAACCATAGTATAGTTAATATTACTTTTTCTACCAAAGCTTAATCAAGGAAAGAAATGCACTTATGTTAGCTATGAAAACCAAGAACTGAATAGTTCCCACTGGCATACATCTGCACCATCAGAACAGTTGGGTTTTGCTATCTAGTGGGAACCACATTGGCACCAAAATAATAGAGAAGTAAATGATTAATAGTCTCTCCCAATGTTAAGGATCACATTGCAGTACCAGCAAAAAAACACTTGAGTATGGGCCAATATACACAATAATTTATTACTAAGTGCATAAATTTTTATCAAGACATTTCCAGTGTTATAAAACATATACCAGAAAGAGAATAAATCATTAGCTAAAATCATATAGATAAGAATTTAAATATTTCATTCTCTTACCTCGAGAGATGTCCAATCTATGGTGTCTAATTGATGCTGCTCACCCTGTAAATGATAATCACATACTGGAAAAGATTTGATCTTCTGGAATATGAAATGATGTATTTTCCCAGTCAGTTTCTTGAGGGCATCACTGCTATACCTATGCAAGAAAGGGTCATGATTGCCATGAACTAGGGTGGACAAATAAAGTATAATTGAACTCATAATATATTTGGAAATTAATTCCAATGGCTAAAACTAAACAACTGACAGCTGCTTTCAAAATACCTCAAAAGCTGTTTTTTCAATCCAAATTTTACAATTAACTGCGTGTTTTTATTTTTATATAATAAAATTTGCAACTCCACCATGGAATAATCATTGGATTTGCAATAATGTGGTTCTAAATTGGGAGCAATGAAATAGCAAAAAATCATCATTCAGGCACTTTTAATTAGGTTGAAGTACATAGGAAAATTGGATTGTATGTAATATTTTAAAATTTAAAATCAGAATGTATATCTTAACTCCTGCTATAAGGACAGGGGATAATGGTGAACCTCTAGAGTACTCCCAGTGAACAGATAATGCAGATCAGGCTCACTCTCATCCTGACTTTCACCTGGGCTCTTCTCAATATCATCAGCCCCATGGTGTATTAATAATCATGAATAATGGTTGGAAAAATAACACTAGTAAACATACCCCGGAAAATACCCTGATCATAAGGTATGTGGGCTCAGATCAGATGCCTGAAGTGAAGGTGAGGAGTAAATGGATGGAGGGAGTCATTTATAAACCTTCAAGAGTTGTTTTGCATAGACTGAATTTGTCATTTGTGGAAAAAGATGTTTGGTAAGTTTTTTTTTATTATAGGCTGAATTTGTCATTTGTGGAAAAAGATGTTTGGTAAGTTTTTTAATTATCTTTATGATATTTAACTTTTAGAGTACTGTTATTTTATGATATCATTTGAATAGCGAAATTTGTCCTCTGTCATATGTAGATTTAAGAATGTAGCACATATTAAAGAAAGCACTTTATGTTTTGTGTTATTATTACATGAATTAAAAGTGTCTTGATCATACCTTTTCTCACATTAATTTTAGAACTTAATGTAAAACATGTGACTTGTTATTGACCGCATATTATGAGAATTTCAGGTGCCAAGTTGAGGTGGTTGGTTAAGTGACAGTGGTTGAAAATGTTAATAAATCATTTGGCAAATATGTAAAATAAACACACATCATCACCAAGATTAATTTTATGAAAATACCTTTATAAAATTGGCTCAGCACCTGTAGCTCAGTGGTAACGTGCCAGACACATATAGCGAGGCAGGTGCATTTGAACCCAGCACGGGCCTGCTAAACAATAATGACAACTGCACAAAGAAATAGCTAGGCGTTGTGGTGGGTGCCTGTAGTCCCAGCTACATGAGAGGCTGAGGGAAAAGAATCCCATAAGTCCAAGAGTTAGAGGTTGCTGTGAGCTATGATGCCAGAGCACCCTACCAAGGGTGACACAGTGAGACTCTGTCTCAGAAAGAAAAAAAAGAAAATATCTTTATAAAATAAACAAAAGCTGAAAGAATAAATAAGCACCAAATATCAAATGACTGCAATGTACGTATTTACCACTCTATAGAAACTGAGCTTGATGTACTTGCTGCTGAAAGCATAATGTTGCTAAGAAGCATATTTATAATTGCAAGCCTTTTAAATCTCAGCTGACCCAAGGGAAAACACAGGCAGGGAACTATCACTGCAGATGTAGAAAGCAGAAAACATTTGAAGTATATGATCACAAACCCTGCCCTACCAATTTTTGAAAATGCTAGCAATCCTGTTGGAAGTATCCATTTGTAATCAGTCCAACCAAGAAGATACCAGCAAGCATAACATTAATTTTGCTAAGAGGTAGAAAGTCTTTTGCCATTTCCCTGTGCTTCATGTTAAAGTGATTATTATAGTCTCAGTAAGTAACTCAAATATTGAATGTGGAGTGCTGATTCCAAATTTGAAATTATAATTGGAGAAACACATCCTTTGTTTCCCCCTGTGCAGTCATTAGGAGCAGTAGAGGTATATTGTCTCTGACATTGTCTTTTACAAATTCACCAAATGCAGGCTTTTAAAGCACATAGTAATGCTTTATTTTCTTTTGCTAATCGTCAGAGACAAAAGGAGTTGTGTACTTAAATTTTTGAAGGGTTTTATTCCCTCATGGGTCATAAGTGGGCAATTATTATTATCTTTTACTTTTTTTCTGTTTAATTTAACTTCACTCTCTTTGTTCCATATTTGGATATAGCCACTAGAAAACAGAATCTCTACAGAATTTGCACAGTAATCTTATATGTTTTTTAGAATCTTATAAATTTGAATGACATAACTTTTCTTTTTTATAAAAATTGCCTAAATTTGCCCTTACATATACTCTTTTTGGTAACTTTTGCTTTGTGGATTGTATTGCATCAGGCATTGTCCACAAAACATATATCACAATAATGCAAACTTCTAATTAATCAGTACACAATCTCTGCTTTCCCAACACATCCCTGTTGGTCAACAAAATTATAAGATTTATTGTGCAAATTTACTGTTGGCAACAAAATTATAATATACTTCTCATATTTTAAAATATATGGTTCAATGTACAAATTATTAATGTGAAAGTTTTAGAAGAGTATATATAAATGCAAATTTAGACAATTTTTATAATAAAGAAAAAGTATGTCATTCAAATTTTTCATATTTTATTTTTCATTAGTAAACATTTTTACCCAATTGGCATGGGAAATAGAGCATTTTGTAAAGTTCTTTTTTTTTTTTTTTTGAGAGAGAGAGAGAGCCTCAAGCTGTCCCCCTGGGTAGAGGGCTGCAGCATCAGAACTAACAGCAACCTCCATCTCCTGGACTCAAGTAAGTCTCCTGCCTCTGCCTCCCAAGTAGCTGGGACCACAGACCACCGCCACAACGCCCGGCTATTTTTTGGTTGCAGCCGTCATTGTTGTTTGGTGGGCCCAGGCTGGATTAAACCCGCCACCTTAGGTGGATGCGGCTGGCGCCTTAGCTGCTTGAGCCACAGGTGCCAAGCTGTAAAGTTCTTGAATTAGTATAATAAAATGGACTTCAAGTATTGGAATCTATGCTGAATGTTACATTTTCCCATACATGTAATCCAGTAACTAACCCTTCCAAAATTTTGTACATTCCAAGAGGATATAATTTCAGAGAGTTTCATGATATCCAGTTTCTTGATTTAAAAAATTCTTCATGGAAATTATCATAAGAGTATAAAACAAAATTTTACTCATCCACTGAAAGCCAATTAGTTAAATATTTACAAATATTACATTTTCTGACATAACTGTTATAAATAATTCCAAACATTACAAATAGACGAAAGTTTAAAATATCATAAAATTATGACTAAATCTTTCTGGGTTACCTCAGATTTCTTATGATGTAGGTTATAAAATTTCACCTAAGTACATACCATAAGTTAAACTAAAAAATTAGTAGAAGAGAAAGTAAAATTCAATTTAAATTCAAATATAATATTATAAAATGTTTCTAAAAATCTATACATTCCTAACCTTATAAGGTTTATAACATTGTTAATTTCATGAGAAACATCTGTATTGGGGTATTATGAACATAGATAGAAAACTGACACTAAAGAATAAAATTATTCTACCACTTCATTAAGAAAATCTTGCCTATTCTCACCACTCATTTGAATTCTTGAGCTGCTATTGTTGATGCTGAAAAATAGACAGTCTCCCAGCTGAGTCTTTGGAGTGAGTCTTTGTGGAAGGATGAGGCCTCCAAGATATTCTCTCAAAGAGGCAATGCTGTCAACTCATTTCCCTTTTAACCTGTAATTTTCATGTCAACTATCAAAGGAAGACAAGCTCTGTGTTTGTTATTAGGAAGGAAACCACCAAAGGCAAATTTTAACTTTCTTAATTGTTGGAAAAAGAATAGGAGCAGGTGTTTCCAAACTTTTTCATGTATGTGCTCATCTTCTTTGGTAACTTTTGCTTTGTGGGTTGTATTGCATCAGTCGTTGTCCACAAAACATATGTGACAATAACACAATGTTCTAACTAAGCACTACACAATCTCTGCTTTCCCAACATATCCCTGTTGGTCCAAGTTATTCCTTGAGGCCTTTATAGTAATCTCTGGGTTTCAGAATCAGAACTAGACCATAGTATCATTGTGCAAATTATAAAAAATTCCACATCTTTCAGATCTACACCAGTAAATTACTTCATTTTCCAGAAGACACAGCAGTGAGCCAGGATCCCAACATGGAGAGCAAAATTTAGGGTACTGTTCAGCTCTTCTCTTGCATCAGCTTGTGCATGTGCATGTTTAGAGGGCAGAATGACACCTTCATTCCAAATGGAAAGTGTTTGGAAGAGAACTCAACTCTTCAAGAGATCTTACTTAGGTATAAATGTCATCTGGTGGTATGTTTAGACATTCATTCCTTGGTCTCCTTTGCTGCTTCTGCTTACAGAAGTATTTTATTTTACCCACTCAACAGTATAACAACCTTTCCTTACCAGCAGTCTTTTATTTTTTACTCTCATTGTACCTATCAAACACATATCTGTTATAACTAAGGCTCACATTAACATAATCATAATGTTGCAGAAAAATGAGGGCCAATAGAGAGAAAGAATATCCAAACACTGTTTTTTTTTTTTGTTTGTTTGTTTGTTTGTTTTGAGACAGAGCCTCAAGCTATCCCTCTGGGTAGAGTGCCATGGCATCACAGCTCATAGCAATCTCCAACTCCTGGGCTCAAGCGAGTCTCCTACCTCTGCCTCCCAAGTAGCTGGGACCACAGGCGCCCGCCACAATGCCCGGCCATTTTTTGGTTGCAGCCATCATTGTTGTTTGGCGGGGCCGGGCTGGGGATTTGAACCCGCCACCTTAGGTGTACGTGGCTGGCGCCTTAGCAGATTGAGCCACAGGCACCGAGCCTGTATGTCTATTTTACAGCTGCTAATGGTCATTTCATTGTCGTTTATCTAAATCTTGGCTAATTATTTTATTTTTCCATTGTTTTGAAAACAAAAGTTTCAACTTTTAGTTGAAAAATGCATGTAACTGTTTTTCTAATATTAATGTATTAAAGTTGCAATATTAAATAACACTTAACTAAAAATGTTGTTTATATCCTGAATGATCCAGTATGGCTTTATATAGCCTGATATCACTGAACAACTACAACTAAATACCAATCTTGCAGTCTACTGAAACTAACTCTTTCTTTTGCTCCGTTCAGTGCACTTTTAGAAATGAAGAAGGACTAATAGATACTTCAGAACTCAAAATGTATATGGTAAGTAGGAATGTTACTTCATTCACAGCTCTGAGTATAAAACACTTCAGAAATTAAATCTCATTCTGAGTTGCTTCTTTTTGGGTTGATGGAAATTTGATCTCAGTATTATTTCCCTTTTCTGTATAACTGAGAAAGAGAAGCTTTGTAAGTTGTTCTCCACATTCCCAACTATATTATAGGCTGAAACTAGATGCGGGAATGGGCTTAATAGGTAAGATTCAAAACTTTATTCTCATTATCAATCTAAGACATGTCTCATGGAGATGAAAAGATGAAAATATAAAATTTGCTGAAGAAGAGCCGGGCATTATGGTTCACACCCATAATACCAACTGCTTGGGAGGCTGAGGCCAGACTGCTTGAGCCCTGGAGTTCTGGCAGGCCTTGGCTACCCCATTTCAAAAAAAAAAAAAAAAAATTGCTAAAGGAAATAAATATTCAGAAATCTTCAAAGTTCTTACTGGACTAAGTGAAAACAGTGCACTAAAAAAAAAAATAAGTAAACTTTTAGGGTAATATAAGTAAAAGCAGTAAAATTTAAAACTCTGAAGGCAGTGTTTTTCAACCTTTTTATCTAATGGCACACTTGAACCTGTAGTTTAGGCACACTTAAATTATGTTGATCAAAAAAAAAGTGAAAAAAAAGAATATACTTACTGTGCTTTGAACTTATTTCAAAAATAATTTAAATAGGCTTGGTGCCTGTGGCTCAAGCGGCTAAGGCGCCAGCCACATACACCTGAGCTGGAGGGTTCAAATCCAGCCCGGGCCTGCCAAACAACAATGATGGCTGCAACCAAAAAATAGCCAGGTGTTGTGGCAGGCGCCTGTAGTCCCAGCTACTTGGGAGGCAGAGGCAGGAGATTTGCTTGAGCCCAGGAGTTGGAAGTTGCTGTGAGCTGTGATGCCATAGCACTCTACCCATGGTGACAGCTTGAGGCTCTGTCTCGCAAAAAGAAAAAATAAATAAATAAAAATAAAAATAATAATAATAATTTAAATAATGATCTGTAACATTTTTTTTTTTGTGGCATACCTAAGATTCTCTCATGGCAAACCAGTGTATCTTAGCACACCAGTTGAAAATCACTGCCTTAAGGGATGTCAGACCTCACTCTTTTATACCTGAAAAGCTGCCTATGAATCTTGCCTGGATTTCTCTAAAGCCTGTCTGTCATCGTAAACCAGATTTAGTGATTTACCTATGACCTCCATAAAGTGGTCATAGAATTATATTCCTTGGCTCGGCGCCTGTGGCTCAGGTGGCTAAGGTGCCAGCCACATACACCTAAGGTGGCGGGTTCAAATCCCCAGCCCGGGCCCGCCAAACAACAATGTTGGCTGCAACCAAAAAATGGCCGGGCGTTGTGGCGGGCGCCTGTGGTCCCAGCTACTTGGGAGGCTGAGACAGGAGACTCGCTTGAGCCCAGGAGTTGGAGGTTGCTGTGAGCTGTGATG
>CAUYQV010116397.1:0-12710 GCA_963574575.1 Galagoides demidoff
CTGCCTCCGCCTCCCAAGTAGCTGGGACCACAGGCGCCCGCCACAACGCCCGGCCATTTTTTGGTTGCAGCCATCATTGTTGTTTGGCAGGCCCGGGCTGGGGATTCGAACCCGCCACCTTAGGTGTACGTGGCTGGCGCCCTAGCCCACTGAGCCACAGGCGCCAAGCCTTTATTTTTATTTTTTAAATAATGTGCTGGCTTTCTGAATACATTTAAAAGGGTAAATACACCTTTCAGTGCAGAGGAAAAAAACAAGCATTGCTCTAGCCAGCTATTTTTTTGTTGTAGTTGTCACTGTTGTTTGGCAGGCCCAGGCTACGTTCAAACCTGCCAGCCCTGGTGTATATGGCCAGTACCCTAGCTGCTGAGCTACAGGTGCTGAGCTTCTTTTTAATTTTTTGTAGAGATGCAGTCTTGCTATGTTGCCCAGGCTAGTCTTGAACTCCTGCCCTCAAATAATCTTCCTGCCTTAGCTTCCTGAGTCACTGAGATTATAGGAGTAAGCCACTATGCACAGCCAAAAATTCCTATTTTGAAATTTCCTCTACTATAGCAAATGTGATGTCATTTGAAGAACCATACAAACCAACTGACTATTCCTAAAAATCTTATTTCCACTTAATGCTATCTACTTCATAAGAGGGAGGGGTACTACAAATTCATCAACTCTCTCCTCTTCAAATTGTTACTCAAGCCAGTACTATGAATTATCCAGCAGTCATCTTTCCAAAAAAAGGCATTAAGTTGTATAAATTGTATGCACTCCCTTTTCTGGCAAAAGGCTTGAAAATCAAGTGCTTAACTGAAAACATTTCAGTTAGTAATCCTATGAAACTCAACCACCTATACATTTACTGATACTCACCACAAGGCTATAAAAAGGAAGAAGGTTTTGAAATGCAGAAGAACATTTCTCTTTGCTCAACTGGCCCTCTTTTAGTCCCTGAGCCATAGTCTCCTACAACAAATAAACAAAAAAAGTTTAATATAAAAACAGAAACATTTCTAAGGCTATAATTGGCAAACAAATACACATAAGTATATACATTTCCCTACTGATGAAATAGAATTTCCATGTCCCAAACTGAACCCACCAACCGAGGAGGCTTATGTAACACAAACATGTTCTCCATTGTAGTCTTGATTTTAGCAAAGGTACCACCACCCATCCTGCTGCATAAGCCAAAAACATGGGACATAGTGAAGATTTTTCCTTCTTCCCTACTGGTTACCAATCCCTGCTGCCCTCCTGCCTCCCCCACCAAGTGTTCAATCCCACTCTACTAAATCTCTCTTATTTTACCCTTCCTGTTCATCAGACTTCCATTGCTTAGGTTCTTTTTACTTTTCAGATTATTCTTGAAGATTATCAACCACAAGAGCCTGTTGGTAGGTCTTTTGGCCTCCAGCCTCAACTCTCTGTAATCCTCCCTCTCCATTGCTTTTTGGAGTAACTGTTCTAGTCTAAACTGCTCATATCACCTAAAGCTTAAAAGAAAAAAAAAAAAACTTTTAGTAGGTCCTTAAGACTAAGTCCAAATTCCCTAAATATGGCATATAAGAATTTTCACGACACATCCTTGGTATATTCTCAGCCCTCCTTCTAGGTTCCTGCCACTTAAAAATTAAGAAATATCTATTTATGGGCGGCACGTGTGGCTCAGTGGGTAGGGTGCCGGCCCCATATACCAAGGGCAGCAGGTTCAAACCCAGTCCCAGCCAAACTGCGACAAAAAAATAGCCAGGTGTCGTAGCAGGTGCCTGTAGTCCCAGCTACTCAGGAGGCTGAGGCAAGAGAATCACCTAAGCCCAGGAGCTGGAGGTTGCTGTGAGCTGTGTGATGCCACAGCACTCTACCAAGGGCGAAAGAGTGAGACTCCGTCTCTACAAAAAAAAAAAAAAAGAAAGAAAGAAAGAAATATCTATCTATATCCCTTTCTCCAACATACAAAAGCAACAGCAAAAATAGGGTGAAAAGACCTGCAACAAATACATGAAAGATGTATTACTCAAAGAGTTCATTAAATAATCAAAATAGATAAATTTACAAAGAAACATAAATAATATACAAATATATGGAAAGATGTTGGCCATCGTTAATAAGAAAGTGTGGCCTCGGCTCAATCGGCTAAGGCGACAGCCACATACACCTAAGGTGGCGGGTTCGTATCCCCAGCCCGGGCCGCCAAACAACAATGATGGCTGCAACCAAAAAAAAAAAATGGCCAGGCCGTTGTGGCGGGCACCTGTGGTCCCAGCTACTTGGGAGGCAGAGGCAGGAGACTCGCTTGAGCCCAGGAGTTGGAGGTTGCTATGAGCTGTGATGCCATGGCACTCTACCCAGGGGGATAGCTTGAGGCTCCATCTCAAAAGAAAAAAATGTAAATTACTTATGATTCCTTGAGAAGTTACTCAGAGAGCAGCACAAATTAGAACCCAAGACTGCAAATCAAACATTTTGTATGTTCTCATGTGAAGAACATGTGGCCCTGTAAACAAGGAGATGGGGAAAAAAGACAAAAAGGAAACGGATGGAGACAGCTTTATGATTCCTACTCGACGCACTGTATCCACCGTGATTCCCTCCCATTAACAAACAACTGCAGTGTAAAGAGCGGTGCCCTTCCGTCACTCTCTTCATCAAAGCATGCAGTCCTGCAGTAATTGAACATGATTTCTAGAAATTATAAAATATATAAAGAAACTATATGCTGTCTCAGTTGGTGAAATTCTCAGAATGACTCCTAAGACACTCACCCTTGATTCTCAACCTCTTTGTCTGAAGAATGACTCATGTCATTCTAATAAACATCTCACATTATGTGGGAAAGAGAGGCTATTCAGGTGGGCTTAACATGACCACATGAGCCTCCCTAAGCAGATTTTTATGCAGATGGTAGGCAGAGGAGGCATCAGAGAGATTCAGAGAATGAGCTATGGTATTCTAACATGTTTATAAAGCAAAACTAAGAAAAAAAAATAAAAAATAATGATTTAAAACAACATTGCTAGCTTCGAAAGTGGAAGGGCTGAAATAGACATTCGAAATATTTTCCTCACCTTGACTCCACTTTAAAACATTTCTTTCTGGTTCTAGGCCCTTGACCTCCTTTTTACTAGATCTTGTATTTTAGAAAATTTGCCAATGTAATATTTTTTCTGCCCTTTTGAGATATGAGTTTTTTGCAAATTAAAAATGCCTTTATCAAGGATGTGAGTCATTCTTTAAAAAGCCATCATTGAACAAGGAGATAATACCTCTTTCCCATGTTTTTGTAAGAGAGTAAGAGCCTAATAATAAATGACAATTTGCAAATATAGACGGCCTGATCTCCACGAACATCTAAAAATCTTCCTGCCTTTTGCTTCAGCAGAGTTAAATTCTGTCTCTCTGCCATATTGCAATGATCTTCTTCCACTATTCCAGTCGTCTTAAATAAACACCCACTTGCATGTGTAATTGGCCAGGTGCATTTTTTTTAAAGCACGCCAGAACTGAGGAGTGGTATTTAAGAGCTGAGAGAGCTGCCAGCAGAAAGTCAACCCGCAGACTGAGACCAGTCTTCTAGCGGCAAGAAACCGAATTATACAGACAACCTGAACGAGCCTGAAAGCAGATTCTTCCCCAGAATCTCCGGAGAGAACACCTTGCTTTTGATCTAGTGAGACCCTGACAGATATCCCAGTTGAGTCCATGTGGGCTTCAGACCCACAAAATTTATTTAAGCCACTAAATGTATAACAATTTGTTATGGAACAATAGAAAATTAATACACCATATCGGAACTGA
Source organism: Galagoides demidoff (assembly GCA_963574575.1). Lineage (NCBI taxonomy): Eukaryota > Metazoa > Chordata > Mammalia > Primates > Galagidae > Galagoides > Galagoides demidoff. The sequence goes on from CAUYQV010116397.1 coordinate 3,793, forward strand.
AGAGAATTTTAAACTTCCTGGTTTGAACATCCAGAACGTAATACATAGACACTGAAGACAAAACTCTGCAAAAAGTTTTGGCAGTACTCTAAGTGGCATGGCCTGCTCTACAACATCCTAAATGGCATGAACTGATTACGGTTTAGTTTTGTTTTTATGTGAATCAGGTACTTGAATGTTAAAAAAAATTATTTTAAGTTTTGATGTTCTTAGCCAATCTGTGCATTCACACTTGCTTGTTTTCTACTATACACAATAACACTTGAATAAAAGAAATTCTGCATTAAATAATTTAAAGAATTATATGTGTTTTAACCTTTCTACCAATAGGTAGATATGCATGTTGGGAAGGTTTATTATTAATATTGCATAAAATAGGCAAATACTTGCAGTTAATTTTCATTCAAATACAAAATATTTTAAAGAATCTTTAAAGTATGTCTTTTAGGATAATGTGGCACAGATTATTTGAAGAAACCTGGAATCTAAATGGTCAATTTTGAGAATTCTTCAAAATGCTTCTAAACATACATAATACGGGATGATGCTCTTTTAGATCAGATGGCTTCCATGAAAAAAATAGAAAGCCTTTGCATTGATCACATTTGTGGTATTTCTGCCAAAAAGGAAAAACTCATTCTTCAGCTAGAGGACATTCTTATATTTACCATGCATTTTGATGTAAAATGAATATAATTCATTAGGCAATCAACTAGAATACGTTAACAAAATGATTTTTACCACAATTACATTTAAGGTTGAAATTTTATGACTTCATTAATGCAACAGAGAGCACAGTCGTCTAAACTATTTACTGAGTCATAACTTAACTCATATTTCCAAGAAGGTACCATGTTTCTTTGCTCTGAATATTACCGTGCAATTAATTCTGGGAACAGTGCATTTTAAATTACATTATACATTTTATTACACCAAAGGCAGCAGAAGTGTTGAACCTCTTCACATTTTACACACTCGTGCTGCTTCATTAAAGCCATTATTTACTCCCGCCAAATGTTCACTCCCTGCACAGACTGGGGTCCCTTGAGTGTTGCCACAGATTCCCTGAGACATGAAAACGAGAAGTAACTTTGAAGCCTTCATTCTGTCAGCTGTTCCACCAGAGAACCTTCTCAAAAGGTTTCAAAAAGTCCTCTTCATTGGAAAAGAATTATGAGTATAACAGTTATACATATTTACACAGTACATGTGATGGATGTGAATTAATCAAATTAGGATAATTGAGATAGCCAATCACTTCTTTATACTCCACTCTTTTAGTTATTTTAAAATATAACCTTACTTATCATTGGTTATAATCACTTTGTTGTGCTATCAAACATTGGTCAGCCTATCTAACTATGTCTTATAGATTAATTGGCTATATCTCCATCAGCCATTCTGTCTCTAGACCTACTCCCTGTTACCCTTCTTCCTAGTAATGGCCTCTTCATTCTTACTTTCAGGTTTGGTAAAAGCGTTCCCATAAGCTTAGAAATGAGAGCCCTATCTACATCAAACATTTTCTGTATTTGAATGTTTTTTATTAAAATACTCTGAGCCATGTATTTTGTTCAGTAGCCTTCTCTTTTATTTCTGATATGAAATTAAAACTTACTGAAAATCAGTAATGTCTTTAAGTAAATTACTAGAAGTCTTTGTTGTTACAAAGCACAGTCACACTCTTATTTATTTCTTCAGAAACACAAATTTCTGAGGATATTAAACAGTGTTCATTGAATCCTAGTTATTTTAATGATATCTCATTCTTTTCACTATCCTACTATGTATTGAACAACCTCTACATTTACAGGATTGTGAAAAGTACTTACAGACACTAATTGAAAAATATATCCTTTATAATATTTTTTATGTGACAGAAAAAAAAATAGAACTTCTAGACATTGTGTTTGCAAATGTGTGGGAGGTGATATGTAATGAGAAAAATAACAAAGTAATACCTTATAGAAGGGGAAGATGTAGTTAGACAAAAAGGGATGGAAAATATAAATTGGGCTTGGCGCCTATGGCTCAAGTGGCTACGGCGCCAGCCACATACACTGTGGGTGGCAGGTTCGAATCCAACCAGGATCTGCCAAACAACAATGATGGCTGCAATCAAAAAAATAGCCGGGCATTGTGGCAGGCACCTGTGGTCCCAGCAACTTGGGAGGTGGAGGCAGGAGACTCACTTGAGCCTAGGAGTCGGAGGTTGCTGTGAGCTGTGATGCCACGGCACTCTACCCAGGGGGACAGCTTGAGGCTCTGTCTCAAAAAAAAAAAAAAAAAAAAAAAGAAAAGAAAAGAAAATATAAATTGATCTTAAATTTCAAGAACTGAGCTATAAAGTGGGCTGGAAGTTAAAAGATTTGAAATATGTAATGTTATTAGATTACCCGACCCATAATCACTGCGCCATGAATTTTAGAGGTTATTATTATCATTAAAATTATTAATATTATCTTTAGCATGAATATGTAGTAAAAAGAAATTTCAAAATGTTACTCACCATCTGCCTTACATTCGTGATTTTCTTCAGTTATACATAAATTAACACACTCAATGAAGTGTGAATTTTAAATCAACTACCTGCAAAGCACTGATGACCCTACAGGGCATTAGTGTTGTCAATAACCCTGAAATGGCCTCTGCTTTTATAACCTTACAGTCTAATCAGAGAGCTTGGCAAAACACAATATTATTTAGATAAATGACAATACAATTCTGACATTTTCTTTGAAGGAGAAGTAAAAAGTACTATGAAAATAGAGCAAGGATGTGTGGGTTAAAATAGAGAAAATGACATTTAAACTGGACTCTGAATTCCAAGTGTCCCTGGCAAAGAAAAGAGCAGGCATGAAAGACCTGAAGCAGAAAGAAAAGAGCCTGGTGCATCAGAGAGGAGGAAATTATACCATGTGACAGCAGCCACCTTCTGAATTCTGAGACTGGAATGGCAAGAGCTGAGAAGTTGACAAAGGCAGGTAGGGTCTTCCATCCCGGGTGAATAATTTTAGACTTGAGGCTTATAACACAGGAAATTGTTGCAGGGTTTTAAGTCTGAAAGCCACTTGATCTGTAAGACTTTAAGGAAGTGACAGGATCATAAGACTTTAAAAGACACTTGGGTCTGTATAAAAATTCCTTTGGCTTTGTGGTGGAGTGATCAGGGAACCCTATCTAAGAAGATAGTACAGTTACAGAGGCAAGAGCTCTGACTTTCTTAGTTAAGGAATTGACCGTATTGATTAAGAGAAGCTGATGCATCTGAGGAATATTTAACATGCAATATTAACAGGGAAGTGGAGTGATGGACTAGATATGACATCAGAGGGAAATGTAATTGTTCTGATGGCAGACTAATGGCGTGACAGATTAGGTGGTTAATGGAACCATTTACTGAGTTCAGGCATACCAGGGAATCATTCGCTTGAACAATATAAAATATAAATACAAATGTGCTCAGTATCAAGTGTGAAATATGGTAGTTTTTGTTCACTCTGGGAATCAGAAGGAAAGTCCATACTAGAAATTAATTCCATAGCGAATATGAATAGACTGAACGCAAAATCTTTAGAACAGATGAAATTAATTAAGCAGTACAGAATAGGATAAGGGACGAAAAAAGCATATAGGATTCATTATATAAAAATTGGATCATGGAACGTTTCCCATAGCAGATTAAGGCTCATAGCCCCGTGAGTTGTTATGAAAACTGGCAAGTTGGGTGAAACTTAAGAGAATTCAAGTAGGGTGAGGCTGGAAAGTATCCAACAGATTTAGTCTCATAGAGGTTATTAATGAGCCCAGGCACTTTTTTTTAGTGAAGTGCTGCTAATTAGTAGAAGCCAGATAACGTGAGCCAAGAGGGAACCAGGCAAAGAGGAAGGAAAGAGGATTTGAGAGCACCTGTTTCTAGAACTTTGCCTTTAAAGTATGATAACAAATAAATCAATAGAAATGACAAGCAAACAGGGAGTTTGGCTGAAGCGTTTGAGTTGGTCAGGTATTTGTACTTGGAAATAGGTCACTCGTTATATAACAAAGCTTTCCAAGTGTTCTAGAGTTCAGAACTTTGTAGGGTCCCAGAGCAATAGTTTGACCTTCACTTTTGTGTATTGTTTACCCTGCCAATGCTTCTGGCAAACTACAAATAAATGTAAGGTCCTGCAAATGTCTCTGGGCCAGCTATTTACTAGCCTCGCCCTCTCCTGTGCTAAATGATGCCATTTGGAGCCAAATGGAGATCGAGGTAACTATAAATACTCAACATTATTGCACTGAACACAATTCAATAAAGGTTTCTGGTCGACATACGCAAAGTGCAATTCAGAAACTAAAAATTTTATATTGCATATTAGATAGTATTGGTTCTGGAAATTCTTAATGGATTATCTCACCGGCAATGTTTTTACGTGGCTCCCTCTGCTGACTTCCTCACTGCTACCTTTTCATGACCTGTTTCTCTCAATGATAGTTTCTTTGATCCTTAGTTTAAACTACTCCTTAGTTTGTGATCCACCCTTTCCAACAACCAGCATTGGCCTGAACAGAGGAGGAGGAAGCAAAACCTTTTTTTTTTTAACTCTGCTTCTAGAATGAACTTTTATCAAAAATACAAATAATCTTTAAAAATACAACTAACATCAGAGACAAATTCTCCCATTATTGAGCTGATCATCTTTGCCTCTTATGCACGAACTTTCTCCATTTCTATTTTTGGCTATAATTTTCACATTATGTTTGCATAAACAAAAGAGCCATTTACTACATGCTAACTTAGTAGGTTTTACTCAGTTTAAAAAGAAAGTGTGATTCAGCCTCATAAGTGAGTGTTAATTGATCTACTGAAAAAATACCGACTTCCAGAAGATTAAGAATAGCAAAGTTTTATCTTCCTCCTATGTATGAAATGTTTCATTTGGATTACAGTCTTATATTTTATAATTGTTATACTATATTACACGTGAGTCAGCTAGGCAAGTCAAAACTATTGTATTAGTTTGATAAAAAAGGTGATATTTTTTAAAAATTAAAGTTTAGAAATGATGATAGTAAAAGAGATTCAGAGTTTATCCTGAGATTACAAACCAGGTAAACTTGAAAAAAATGATAAGGATACAGTGTTAATTCTGCAGAAAAAAATAAGAAAATCTTAGAATGGCACTTTCATTTGTAGACTAACCCTTGCCCTCCACCACTAAGATTATCTTTCTTACTATAAATTGTTTGGTAAGTAAATATACATGGACGTTCTTTTGAATCCGAAATGTAAATCTGCATAATATGGGTGTGTGTGAGTGTGTGGCTGTGTCTTAACTGCTGGCTACACATTTCATGTAATCATTTACTTACCTTTATGTCAGTTAAAATAAAACACAAGAAGTAAAAGGGTTCATTTGTAACCATCAGCAGATGGGTTATAAATATAAAGTACCAAGATAACCTACAATACAATTTACTTTACTGCAAAAGAAAAAAAAGTTACAATTTCGCCTAATATGTGGTACTAACTGGCCCTGGAAATCTTCTTCCAGTACATTTTTTTATGGTCATAGGCAAAAAAATACTTCTTTGAATCTTTGATTTAAAAATAAGCCAGCTTTTATTCCTAAATCAAAATGTCCTTCTCAACATGATTGGTCTAACCTTCAGAAAGTATTTCACATCTCCCCACTTGATTCTTACACGCTTTGCGAAAGGAACAAATAAAAATTATCCTTCAATTCTTCCAAATATTTCCCCTAAATTGTGTTCACCTTTCATTCTTTTATAAGGAATGAACTAATAAATTTTCAATTGATGGAAGAAGATAAGACAAATCATTTTTACACTTTGTATTTTCTTTTAAATAACTAAATCAAATAATTATTTTTGATGCTAAGAAGAAGTAGCCTGAATATATTACAAAAGATTAGTTCAGGCTTAATTTCACTTTATGTAAAGACCATCAAGACTAATTTATACCAAGCACCTCCATAAAGCAAAACTTACTTTTCAATAAGCCTGTATTTTAGGCAGGAGGAAGGGAGTTCTAGTTAAATTTCTAAGGTAGTTTTAGGAATGAATAACAATAAAAGTTGTTCATATAATGGAGAAAGCTTAATAATTTGCAACCGTTTCAAACACAGATTTAAAATACAGAATTAAGAACATGACAGAGAAATAATGAGTAAAGGAGTCCGCATGATTCGATATCCTTCTGTTCCGAGGATATTAGGTAGTGTAGCATAATTATTGCAGAAGCTGGTAAAATCAGACGTGGTTGCTTCGATAATCATTATGAGCATAGTAATTCTGTGGTTAAAAAAAAAATTACCAAAAAAAAAAAAATAAATAATAAAAATAATTTAATATTTGTTAACTTGTTTGTAGAAGTAATGGTCTACCTCTTTGTAGAAAACTAGCTCAAAGTATTTTTGTAAATATGGAGATACATAGACATTTTATATTCATGTCTTATGCAGACAATTAGATAAATGTATTTAGGAATTTCATAGGGATGTGAACTGATGGAGGCTTCTTGACATGAGCATCTATGATCATCACAGCCACGGAACGTGTCTTTTGAAGATTCTGTACTAAAGTGAGCCATAGCATTCTTACTCATATCCTATTGGCCAAAGCAATTGCACCAAAGCAAGGCCAAAGCAAGGTTTTATGGCCACATAAAACCTCAAAACCCTTCAGAAACTTCTTCAAAATGAAAACTTCAAAGACATCTACCAAGATGCTGTAAAGAAAAAAGCTGGAAATACTCAATGAACATCATCAGTGCCTGTCACCATCGCCCCATATGTTCATGAGCTGTTCAGGTTACTGTTCCTCACCCAGGCAAAGCCCTCTCTCAATGAGTGATCCAGTGATGAGGTGATGATGGACCACCCTGAATCCAGAGACCTAGAAATGAGAAGGGAAACTACCTCCCCATCCACCAAATAGAATTTGAGGAATCAGGATAGTGAAATTAAAACAAATATCTCCACAATGGGGAATAAAAATGTCCACAGTCCACAGAAATTCTGTAACCCTAGAAAAAGCTAAAAGTAACTCATCCTAGGGTGGTGTTTGGAATGTTCCTTTTTAGATACCCAAATCTTCTCCCTGGGAGAAAATTCTAAATCTACTCTTCTCTATGGTCCTTATTTATAAATTGGGATAGGTTCTCCACTATAGTTTTTATTGTATCTGAAGTGGACAATGTGCTTTCCTTAGTTGCTGAGAAATTTCAGTCATCTACTTACTGTTGATTACATATCATTAGCTAAAAGGATATAGACGTGAGATACATGGGCATTTTACATCTAGATGCCTGTTTTTAATAGAAGCTTACTTCTCTATAGATGTCATAAGTTTTTAATTTCATTCTACTCAGTTTTATATGCCAATATACACTCATATACTTAGGTTATTTCCTTTTTCTTTGTTTGTTTGTTTCTACATGTATCCTAGATTAAGTTGCAGAAACCATGAGATTATTAGACTTTGAAATTCAGTTGTGCCTTTAATATCTTTTCTTGGAGTAATTTTTTCAACAAAAAAATGTATCAAGTTCTACCATAACCCTATCAGAACTATTAACAATAGTAAAATTGTTGATACTTTTTATGTGTCCTTGTAGAAAGTCTGATCTCTTATTATCCAAGTACAATCTAAGATTACTTCTTATTATTTTGTGGTTGTAAAATGTTTCATGTAGCTGACTTTTGTGACTCACTTCTAATTTGCTGTTGGTGATCCATTTTGTACATTTGTTTCTGAGCTCATCCATGCTAGAAAAGTTTCACAAACTGCAGTAAACAGCAGGGTCTCACTGCATCAAGCAAGGTTTTTCAAAACGAAATAAATCAGAAATGAATGTGCCATTGGGTAATAATAAATTAAATAGGGCAGCGCCTGTGGCTCAAAGGAGTAGGGCGCAGGCTCCATATGCTGGAGGTGCCAGGTTCAACCCCAGCCGAGGCCAAAAACTGCAAAAAAATAAAAAAGAAATGAAATAGAATATAGTCTGTTTTTCAACCTAGCTCTTCATGGATACTTGTTATTTATTATAATCTTGAAATCATACATGCACGTGAACACACACACACATGTACACACATGGATTTTCTGGTGAAGACTTTACTACTTTGTCATTGCCACGGAGATCATCTTACAATGAACTGTTTTCCTTCCAAGCTACCTTGCCCATCCCTTGCCCTCAGTGTCTGCCACCTTTATATGTGTTTTCATTTTCCCCAGAACATCCTACTTTACTTGGAAAGAAATTTGCATTCCAAATTCAGAATTCCTACAAATGAAAACAAAAATAGATATCATAATACAAAAAAAAGCACCAAAATAAATTATATAAATAGTCTAAAATCTCATGAGAATATGTCAGACATGTTAGCACTAGATAGAAACAAAGTAAAACAACCATCAGGATAGCACAAAACAAAAACAAAAACTACTTCACTCTGGATATGAAAGTGAATTGGTTCAAACGTTTTAGAAATTAGTATTACATAGTTATTATAGATGTATTAAAAGACATTAATAACGTATGAACAAAATTCTAGCAGATTGCATCCTAATGCGTCTAAACTAGAAGAAAAACCTAAATACATCAATCATAAGATGAATAATTATTTCATATTGACACATAAATTACTATAAAAATAAACTTAATCTCTATACCATAATTACTAATTTGCACAAACCTATTGTTGACATAAACAAGATATCAGATGAAAATAGGCATCATATTATTAAGCAAAACAGACAGAACTAAGTTAAGTTTCTTTTCTTTTTTTTGAGACGGAGCCTCAAGCTATCCCCCTGGGTAGAGTGCCATGGCATCACAGCTCATAGCAACCTCCAACTCCTGGGCTCAAGCGAGTCTCCTGCCTCCGCCTCCCAAGTAGCTGGGACCACAG
>CAUYQV010116398.1:0-29801 GCA_963574575.1 Galagoides demidoff
ATGGCATCACAGCTCATAGCAACCTCCAACTCCTGGGCTCAAGCGAGTCTCCTGCCTCCGCCTCCCAAGTAGCTGGGACCACAGGCGCCCGCCACAACACCCAGCCATTTTTTTTGGTTGCAGCCATCATTGTTGTTTGGCGGGTCCGGGCTGGGGATTCGAACCCGCCACCTTAGGTGTACGTGGCTGGCCCTTTGCCGATTGAGCCACAGGCGCCGAGCCGGAATTATTTTATTATTATTATTATTTATTTATTTATTTTTGAAACAGAGCCTCAAGCTATCGCCCTGGGTAGAGTGCCATGGCATCACAGCTCATAGCAACCTCCAACTCCTGGGCTCAAGCGAGTCTCCTGCCTCCATCTCCCAAGTAGCTGGGACCACAGGTGCCTGCCACAACACCCGGCCATTTTTTGGTTGCAGCCATCATTGTTGTTTGGCAGGTCCAGGCTGGGGATTCGAACCCACCACCTTAGGTGTACGTGGCTGGTGCCTTAGCCGCTTGAGCCACAGGCACCGAGCCAGGGATTGATGTTGATTGGGAAAAGATATAAGGAAACTTTCCGGAGTCATGCAAATGATATATATTTTGATATAGCACATATATATATATATATATAAAATTTTATATGTGTATGTGTAAAACATTAGATTTATGTATTTTACTATACACATACATGATACACATCAATACAATGTCACACACATGCAAAGAATCAGCATAACAAAAAACCATATATATGTCAAATGGTCCTAAATATGGTGGCTCAAATTTCCGGTCTTAGAGCAAGTATCTCCCAGGTTATGTGTCAAAGTGTGGTCCCCAAACTTCTCAATCAGGATCAGCTGGAGCATTTGTTAAAAACTCAGACTTCTGGCCTTAACTCTAGTCCAACTGACACAAAATCAGAAGCTTTGGGGATTTGAGATAACTGCCTTTTCAGTAAAATTCCCCTGCAATCCTCACATCTCTTAAAAGAATGTCCTGCTTAACAAGTGTTTTGAAGGGGTGATTCATAAACTTAGTAACTCAGCGTCTTCTGGTAGGACCCATGGATTTATCAGAATTAGTAAGGGGATGCGAGGGAATCTCAATTCAGAGCCAGTACACAAAAATATTTATGAACTTTCTCACTGAGCACTGTTCATGCTCTCTTTTAATTGTTACCGCTACGATGTGAGACTTATATTAACATTATCCCATAGCTGAGACATGCTGGAGCTAAGCTGGGTAAGTCAACACCCCAAGGTCAGGGAGGAGTCGCCAAAAAATGGATAAGCCCACAGCCAGGACTTTTAGCAGAGACGCTTCTTTAAGCTTATGGTGCTCGAGATTAAAAATTAAATAAAAATAAAAAGACCTAATCTGAGTTACATGGAGGCAGTCTGCTGGAGTGGAATCTGCCTGAGCAGTGCAGAGAAACAGAACAAGGTCACCAGCTCCACGACGCTAGGTGACACCTTGCCCTCTCTAAGCCTCATTTTTAAACTGTGAAAAAGAGATGAACCTTCCGAGTTCACAGGTATTGAACAACTGTACCCGAATGCATAGCTTTCTTAGCACACGGCGTCTGCCTACAGAGCTGACAGCCTCATCTTCAGTGGAATAACTATGAATAAGCAGCATTTAAATTAGTATCTATGGAGCGATCTTGTGCATGGTGCTATGGGAGGAGGACTCATATTCATCGTCACAGAGATGGAAGAATGGCAGAGATGGCCACAGAGATGGCCACAGAGATGGCAGAGATGGGATGGAGCTGTCAGGGGGTCACAAACAGGGGGTTACACCCACATCCTTGGGTGGGCATCAAGATAAGGTGGTCTGGAATAGTTCAGAGCAAGAAAGGGCCAGACTAGAGAGGACGTGTTCTGAGCCTTGGAGGGAGGGTGGGACTAAGCTAGACAAGAAGGAGCTGAGATAGACACCCTCCAAACAATACTGTACAAGAAAACTTCAGGAACAGTTGTGTCAGTGCTGGATATTAGCGAGAAAGAATGAATAATGAACATAAATGGGGCATCCGAGGCTGACCGGGAATGGTCTTGAATACCAAGTTACCCAGTTGGACCTTTCCTGTAATTTGCAGAGAAATGATGAAGGTTACTGACTAGGAGCCTGGAAGGTGACGGCAGGTCCTTAGAGAGACCATTTAGACTCCAGCAGTAATGATGACTGGCGCCATTGCCCATAAACACTCCTTGTCTATTCTTTGAATCTACTGGGATCTTCTCCCTTCTTCTTTTTTTTAACCTCTCTCTTTCCTTCTCAACTTCTGGGACAGGCCTTCTCTCGTGGTTAGTCTAATCTTTGGGGGAGTAAAAGTTTGTGCTATTTGAATAAATTTGACTTCACAGAAAGCACACTCAGCCATCCACCCAGACTGAATTGATGTGTTCATATCGCACACAGTGTGATTCCGTACTTTTCTATTTTCATCACTTACGTTTTTGATTGCATGCTCTTAAAGCTATCTATTATTATGTGTGGATGTGTAGGTAGGCGAGGTTAGCTCATTTTGCCATAAATGAGATTAGTCATTCATATGTTCATCGCCCTATAAAATGGTAAATGTCTGAAAGCAGGGCTGGGGAGCTGCCTCTGATTTCGAGTTAGCTAGGGCACATTTAATTTTGCCAAAGCTTAGGTCAAATTTAGAATCTCTTACACTGCTGAATTGTAATGTTGCACCCAAAAAGTGTGACAGGCCACAGAGAGGTAGGGTGGAAGAGAGAGCCTGTCTCTGAAAGAATTATCCTCTATTCGAAAGAAGTGACCTATGCAAAATTTGTAATTGTAAAATTTGACCTTATGAATCACGTAGCATAATGGCCATTGGGAACACGAGCCCTTCCTTATGCCTGCCTCCACCCAGATAGCTTTCTTTTTCCTTTTTGTAACTTTTTCTTAGTGAAAAGCATTTTAGTTTTGCACTATTTTTTTTTTCCGGTTCTTTAAGTGAAAACGAACTTTTCATCCAGGATCGTTTGACTTAAGCAGATGCAAATTTCTACTTTTTTCCTGTTTTCATAAGCATTTCCTTCATTTCTGGAAATGACCTTTAGAAACAACACAGAGAAATTACACCATGAAGCACGACCCAAATATTTATTTTCATAACTGCATTTCTTCAGACTGAGGTAAGGACGGCTCTAATTCTCGTCTAATCAGAGCAGACTATGGAAGCCGCTGTGAGTCGTAGGAGCATACGTCAATGTCTGTGGAGTACTGGGCCAGATTCTTTACTCACGTTCTCTCGTGCACTTGGCCCTCATCTTCGGTTATTTCTATTTAAAAATGGAAGAGACTGAAGTGACTTCTGCAAGGACACAGGGGTGACCCAGGGGAGAAGGTGAGGTGTGCAGGGGGAAGGAGGATCGGGTGCTGATCAGGGATAAACCAAGAACCAGGAGGTGGAAATGAACCAAAACTGCACAGACGTCGAGAGGATCCGAGAAAGCAATGCCAACCACCGAGGAGCAGAGAGGAGAAAAAATGAGAAAGATGTGAGTCCATTACAAAAAAAAAAAATGAGTATAGGGCAGTGCCTGTGGCTCAAAGGAGTAGGGTGCTGGCCCCATGTGCCAGAGGTGGCGGGTTCAAACCCAGCCCTGGCCAAAAACTGCAAAAAAAAAAAAAAAAAAATGAGTATGGAAAATATAACAACTTCGTTCATAAACCTAACCGTTACCTCTAGGACACACCTGCCAGGTGCCAATGAACTAAGTTTAGAGGGGTGACAAAGCCGATACACTCTCTGTTGGAGGGGACAGTGCAGAGACCTGCCTTTCAGTACATTTTAAAAACCTAATGGTGTCTTATGAGACACCCGAAAAGGAAACAAGAGCTAGTGGCAACAGGCCTGGTGGCAGAACCCTGTGAGCGGGTCCAGGGGAAGCGCCTTCTCTTTTCCCTGTGTTTTGCCTCAACCCATCACTGACTTGTTCAGAAGACTTGTTGAGTATTAGCTCCTCATTCTCGTACTAGGAACAGAAGATTTTACCCCTAGGCGCCTGTTAGGCATCTATCACTAAACGTGCACTGGCTTGGATGTTTATACCCTGCTCCTCTGAAGCTAACTTTTGCTGGGTCTCCTGGTTTCAGTCGGAAGACCTTCACCTTCGTAGCTGGCTGGCGGCGCAGCTAGGATTCAAGTTCAGTTCTTTAGAAATGGAGCCCAACCTGTGCCTTTCTCGGATCATCCAGCAGGAAGCAAATTCACATTGAGATGACTACTCAGTTCCGGATACTTCATAAATGATGTGGCAGTTGTATTTTTTAATAAATAAATAAAACTTAAAAGATCTTATTTATGGAAATGTCTTTGCATCTCAGGAAAATAAGTGTCTTGGGTGAATTTGGCCCCAAGGGCTGGGAGTAAGTAGAGGCTTAACCACAATTAAGCCTCCCTGGGGAGAGAAGTTTGGATTTTGAGATAAGAGAGTAATTTAGCTTTGGGAGTTTCCCAATGTTGTTAGGGTTAGCCATTTCAGTAAGGTCCTGGTAGAGTGGAAATCTTGCTTTGATGTTGGAAATGGAAGACCCAAGAAGCTTTAAGTGAAAATAAGTATTTCTACTCTGATACATGGCCCTTAATTTTTTTTTTTTTTTGAGATGAAGCCTCAAGCTATCCACCTGGTTAGAGTGCTATGGCATCACAGCTCACAGCAACCTCCAACTCCTGGGCTCAAGCGAGTCTCCTGCCTCCACCTCCCAAGTAGCTAGGACCATAGGCGTCTGCCACAACGCCCGGCCATTGTTTGGTTGCAGCCATCATTGTTGTTTGGCGGGCCTGGGCTGGGGATTCGAACCTGCCACCTTAGGTGTACGTGGCTGGCGCCTTAGCCGATTGAGCCACAGGTGCTGAGCCATGGCCCTTAAATTTTGATCGATTGTTTGCATTTTATCAGCATGGACTTTAGGAACTGGAGAGGGGAGATCTGCACAGATGAAGGGACAGTTAGCAGATCTGTGAGGCCAGGCTTTGACTACAGTTCTCTGGGCAAGAAGAATAACTTTGAGCACTAAACAAATCATGATTGACTTTGATTGCCGATTAACTGAGGTTTGAATCTCTGTACTGAACCTTAATAGTTGTGTGACTTAGATAAGCAACTGGATGTCTCCCCACCTCGTATGACATAAATTCAGGTAATGAGTAGACCCTGTGATATTGCACAGGTTGAATTACTCAAGTTAGAACCCAGGAATACACGTTAGGAAGCATTACCCTGACTTTTTCTGGCTTTATCCTGGCGCTGTATTAATAGTTTATGGCCCCAAATTCTTGTATCCCCAGACCTAGTCCATTGGCTGGCTTAGAGCAGAGATGGATGTATCTGGTGGCTGAAATTCTTTTCTGAAAAAAAAAAAAAAAGAAAGAAATGCTTTCAGAAGGTATTAACATTCTCCCATGAAGCATCCCAGCTGAGCATGACAAAAACAGATCAGAAGTGAGCACTTGGGGAGGAGTCCAGAGATTTAATTTTGAATCTCCGCTCTGTTGTTTTGTGTACATTTTAGGTTAGGTCACCTGACCCCATAGGTGTCAGTTTCCAGAAAACAACAATGATGACAATGGGAGTTGCAGAGAATAGACAAGAAAAATCTCCGAGTTTTGTTGGGCTTTACTTTCAATAATTTAAAGAACGCAGACCTCAACCCTCACTTATTTATTTCTCCAGGAGGCTGATTCTCAGCAAATTGTGTGGAGCCAGCAAAAATATAAAATAAAATAAAAATCCCAAACAGACACACAACATACTATTTTTCATAAAGAATAAATTGGTATATCAGCATAGAGGGATGTTTTCTGTTCCTTTTATGAAAGAATGGTTTTAAGGAGCATAAGTATATGGTCTTTGTCAAACACGTATGTCTGTATTTTCATTTAAATGTAAATGCTTCTGTGAGTCTCAGGAAACACACATCCCCGCGCCATAGCCTTTGCAGAAAAGTATCAGCCCAACAGTGAGCTATGAAAATTGAAATTCCTTCTTAAATTATTTTTTAAGTCTCTCAAGATCATCTTGATAATTAATTTCTTTTATATTTTAAACATCTTTTTTTCTTTTCCTGCCAAGAGGAAGAAAGAAACAACTCGTGTGGAAGAGCTGCGATTGTCAAGACAACACGATGAGCTGCTAGCTGGGGAGACGTTTGTGCAACGTACGTGGAGATATAAATATATTAGTTTGGGGATTGCTGCTTTCAGAGCAAATATCGCACTGTCACAAATATCATACCCTCCAGCCAAGGTACGTATTAATGGCTTCATTATTACAATTTGGTTACTGTTTCAGAACCGTAAATCCATCAGTTATGATAATTTTATGAAACGAAAACACAAATATGAATAAAAGTTTGCAGTTCAATGGAGCATCAACAATAACCAGACATTATAGTTTGGAGAAGTTAAGACAAAAAAAAATGTTTTAAAGTGGAGGAAAATACTCCCTAATTCAGAGTTTTGAGGCACCAACCTGGACCATGAATTTCTCCTATTTCTCTCCCCACCAAAGTGCGTCCCTTCTCCCTGTGAGTGGAATACAGCCCAGGTTTTCCCAGCCCGACATGTAAGAGCCTTGCCATCCTGACCTGCATGGACATTTCATACTGGGGACACTTCATCAGGCATATCATCAAAGCTCACCTACCTTACCACATCACATGCCTTCTAATTTGGGCTCCATTTGCTTATCCCTTTGCCCCGTTTTACCCACCTTGTAAGTTTCTGTATGTCCTCAGGGTTAGTACCTAGGCTGGGCCAGAATAAATGCTCATTCAATATCTGTGAATGAACATAATCTCTTCTTTACTTAAAGCAGCCCGCAACAGACATGCCGTCCCTGTAAATCATTTTTTTAAATACACACATCAAAATTCAGTGGGCATTTAAGCTCTTTACTTTCTTGTATACATGATAGGTTCTTAGTAGTACAGGTTTGATGATTAAGTTGTCAAATTCATCCCAGAAAAAGTGTTACTCATTGCTGAATCATGTTCAGTATCACTGATTGAGTGATAACTCATTGCTGAATATCACCAGAGTCACCTTTGAAGTATTCCTCTTTCACAAGTTGTATGTGGATGCCATTGCCTAGACCACTCTTCAAAGCCTTTTCCTGGAATGGCCAGCAGAGTTGTCATTGTTCATAGCCTTGATGTCCTGAATGTCATCCAAATATCTTCCTTTATATCTTCTTTTCAGTATTTTCTTTACCTTTTCATAAAGAAAAAGTCATGGGGGGCCAGAGCAGGTGAGTAGGGAGGGTGTTCCAATACAGTTATTTGTTTCCTGGCTAAAAAACGACCTTACAGACAGTGCTGTGCGAGCTGGTGCATTGTCGTGATGCAAGAGCCACACCTTTCTCATGTCAAGATTTTCGGTTAAGATTGCCTTCTTTCTCTATCCATGTTTACTTGGTCTGCTATTACTCTCACATCAGCTGGTAATTTTTATTTACAATTCAACAGATTTTTGCAATGTTTTCATCAATTCTGCTTGTTACTGGCCTCCCTGATCTCTCTTCCTCAGTGATACTTTCTCTCCCCTCAGGAAAACGTTTAATCCATGTGTACGCTGCCGTTTGCTTCATGGGATTATCCCCACAAACTTGGACAAACATGTCCCTCATTTCATTTCCACATTTGCTAAATTTAACAAGAAATTTAATGTTTGTTCATTGCTCTAGTTCAAGCTCTCAACGGCACACAAAAACATGCAACAATAATGAATGCAACTCCAGAAGACACTGCCACATATCAACATGAACACAGTTGTGAGACACTGATAAACCAAAGTTATGAAACCTTATCAAGTTGTTTGTGCAGTGCTGCCAACGTAAGCACTCAGCGGCAAGTTTGCAGGTTTAATTGTCAGACTGGCACATCTATGAAGAAAAATAAATAAAACACATTTGTTTCCAGTTTCTATACAAGATCTATAGCTATATCTCTAAAATAAGAAAAAAAGCTAGCACTCTGAAGCCAAGGCAGGTGGATTGCTTGAACTCAAGAGTTCGAGACAAGCCTGAGCAAGAGTGAGACCCCCATCTCTAAAAATAGCTGGGCATTATGGCAGATGAGGCAAGAGGATCACTTGAGCTGAAGAATTTGGGGCTGCTGTGAGCTATGATACCATGGCAATCTACTGAGGGTGACAAAGTAAGACTCTGTCTCAAAAAAAAAAAAAGATTTAAAAAATGAAAGAACTTTAAATCTCACTTGGGAAATTTTACCAAGAATGGATAAGATTGCTTTATGCCAAGAAATTGTTTTATTTTTAATCAAGTATATAGCCATTACACAGTTCTTAAGCAGCCAGATTGTTTAGAAGTTGGCTGGCCTCCTTGAGGTTAAAGGCCCTTGGTTGCAATACCTGCATCACAGATTGAACGAGATTGAACTAGACCTGCAGAAGGAACCAGTGACCTGTTTTCTAAATTGCGGAGGATCCAGACCTTCCACTTTTTATATCCATTCTCTCTCCAGTCATTCTCCTCTTAGTCTCATTTGCCAAAATTACACACAGAGTCACAGAAATACCACACACCAAATATGCCCTGGCTTCATCATAAGTATTTCAAAGTATACTATTAAGGCAAAAAGAAAATCGAATCTTATTAACAGGATTAACTTCTGAACAACAAGTCTCAAAATCCATTAGAAATAGAAGTGACGGTGTCAGCAATAAGGCTCTGAGAATTCACTTAATTAAAACTCCTTTATTTTACAAAGCTGTTTACGAATGTGTTCTGGTGCCTTTCAGCATTAAAACCTGGTAGAGTGGATACTCCATAGTGGGCTACATTCCCTTATCATTCGTTTGCTGGAGATTGTTTCTTAGAGTAACATATACAATACTCTTGGTCTGTCTTGCCCTAGCAAGTTGATTTATCTTCTGAAGAAAACACATATAAGACCATGCACAGAAGAGGAGGAAATTAATACCATAAACCTGTCATGAAACATTTCAAATCAAAATAAGATCTGGTGAAACTTGAGTCTTTTACAGCGGGTGATGGAAATTGTATATGTGTATAGCCCACAGTTACGGAACCAAGTCATCCAGCTCCGACTTCCTCAAGATAAAATGCACACATTCTGGGTGAAGGGCATGCTTACAACTCTGACTTAAAATGTACAGAAGAAAATTACATAACCAAAATGTGTGTACCCCTGTCATATTCTGAAATAAATAAATAAGAATAAAAAAAATTATGCCTGAATCTTTTGGAGAAAGGGATGCCTTCTTTTTTGTTTGTTTCTATGAATTACACCCTTCCCACTTACTTTAAGGTAATTCATTGGTTCATTCATCACATGACAAATGTCTGGCCCATGGACGGATCTGAAGGAAACAGCAAAAAACAAGACAAAATCCTCAGCTGCAGAGAAGAGAGGTCATCCTTACGCACAGATGGCTCTGATTTGATGAGTTTTTGTCAGAAGAACGTCTGGCAAAGTTCTGAGGCTGAGAAGAGAAACCTGAGATTGATGTCTGGTGTGGGTAGGAGAAAGCTGGTTGAAGGTTCTATAAGTTCGAAGAATTTATATCCTCACTGTTGTAATTATGGTAATGAAGTAAGAGGGTTCAATTTTTTACTTTTTTAAAATTTCAGGTTAATGTGACGGCTCAGCCAGGTCGCAATATTTTAGTTGTTAGGTAGAGTCCCTCTTGTAGTTGTGTCTGTATCCAAAAGGTGTGCCATACACCCCTACATTGTGCCCATGAAGTGGGAACACTCCAACGCTCCCCTCCTCTCTCCCTCTTCCCTCATTCCCCCTCCCTCCGACTTGAATTAAATTAAGGTTTTCTCTTATGTGGGTGTGTATTAGATCATCTACTGGCTTCATATTTGTATTGAGCATATTGGATATTCGTTTTTTTCATTCTTGTGATACTTAAGAGGGATGTGTTTCAGTTTCATCCAAGTTAATACAAAACATGTAAAGACACCATCATTTTTATGGCTGCATAGTATTCCATGGTATACACATACCACAGCTTGTAATGTATTCTTGAGTTGATGAGCATTTAGGTTTGTTTCTACAACTTGGTGATTGTAAATTAAGCTGCAATAAACAATCTAGTGCAAATGTCTTTATGATAAAATCTTTTTTTTTTCTTCTGGGTAGATGCCTGATACTGAGATTGCAGGGTCAAATGGGAGGTCTAATTTGAGTTCTTTGAGGATTCTCCATATTTCTTTTCAAAGAGTCTGTATGAATTTGCAGACCCACCAATGTTCCCCTCTCTCTACATCCATATTAGCATCTGAAACTTTGGAACTTTCTGATGTAGGCCATTCTTACTGGAGTTAGGTGATATCTCAGAGTGGTTTTGCATTTCTCTGATGATGAGGGATGATGAGCATTCTTCATATGTTTGTTAGCCATTTGTCTGCCTTCCTCAGAGAAGGTTCTTTTTGTGTCTCTTGGCCAGTGATAGATGGGATTATTTGCTCCTTTTTTTTGTTGATTAATTTGAGTTCTCTATAGATCCTACTAGTAGTTATCAAACCTTTGTCAGATTCCTAACATGCAAATATCTTTTCTCATTTTTAAGGTTGTCTATTTGCCTTGATTGTTGTGTCTTTAGTTGTGCAGAAACTTTTTAGTTTGATTAAGTCCCATTTGTTAATTTTTGTTGTTGTTACAATTGCCACAGAAATCTTCTTCATAAAATCTTTCCCCAGACTGACATCCTCAAGAGTTTTTGCACACTTTCTTCTAGGATTTTTATGTCTTTCATGTTTTAGATTTAAATCTTTTATCCATGTATAAACAATTTTTGTGAGTGGTGAATGGTGCAGATCCAACCTAGGAATATACCAAACAAAAGAGATGAAGGACCTCCACAAAGAGAATTATGAAACCGTAAGAAGAGAAATAGCAAAAGACATTAACAAGTGGAAGGGCTTATCATGCTCCTGGTTGGGAAGAATTGACATTGTTAAAATGACTATACTTCCCAAAGCAATCTGCAGATTCAATGAAATTCCCATCAAAATATCAACATGATACTTTGAAGAACTGAAAAAAAAAAACCAGTATAATCAAGGCAAATTGTAGTAAAAACAAAGCTGGAGGCATCACTTTACCAGACTTTAGGCTTTACTTAAGTATGTAGTGATCAAAACAGTGTGATACTGGCACAAAAATGGAGACATAGACATTTGGAACCAAATTGAAAACCAAGGGATGAAACTAGTCTCTCACAGTTATCTGATCTTTGATAAATCAAACAAAAGCATACATTGGGGGAAAGAATCCCTATTCATAGATGGTTCTGGAAGAACTGGATAACCACATGTAATATTTTTGACTTCTTAAAGGTGGGATTCCTAGAGTTTTCCTTTAAGAGGTTAAAAAAAAAAAGTTATTTACTTGGCTTACTAGCCTCAAGTTCAGAGTAAAACAAGTGAAATGTTTCCCAACCAATCAGTGCTTCTGTAAGATTGGAATCAGGGATATTCTGATCAGTGTCAAGGGCCACTGAAACACAGCCCACTGCCTCTTTGGGAAGGGCTTCATGCTAAACTCACTGAACCCCCAGGTGTGATGTCTTTGGATATTTGTTACTTTCTCTTACCTTGATTTCTGTACCTTATTCAAAAATAACAGTTCCAAGTAGCCTAGGACATAGCCTAATTTTTCAGTATTTGGTATTGCAATTCTCAATATCCCATTCCCATGCTCTGTAAGAATAAGTACTTTTTAAAATTTTCTCCAGGGATCTATATTGCATTTAGCATTATATTGGCACCTGACCGTCAGTCAGGGACTATTTGCACATTGATTTGTTGATACTGTGCATATTGCAACAGTTTTCTACCTGTGTATGCTATTACTGATACCCATGGATATAAGGTCCCTTATTCATAGCAGAATTCCATAAACGTTCATAACGTCCTTTAAATATAATGTTACATAAACAAATCTATTTAACAATGAAGTGTTTCAGATGTGTTTTGATTTGTGTTTTAATTTGTTGACTGTGAAAGTGTATTTTCAGTTTGGCTTAAAAACAGTTTATGAGAAAAATATAGCCATATCCACAATGTAATCTTTCTTTTATCCATTAATAAGTATCTATTAAGTGCTACTTATATTCAAGAAAAAAATTTTTTTAATAGGTAATAGTTGAATTCTAACATCAGTTAGCAAATTCATATTAACTGCTTGGTCTACATTTGTCAGAGGGTCGGGCCACTTGTGTTATGAATGTGTCTTTCATTCATTGCAGTTCTTTATTTTCCTTGGCTGGGCTGGGTTTGAACCCACCACCTCCAGTATGTGGGGCCGGCACCCTATTCCTTGAGCCACAGGGTTTCTTTCCCCTCATCCTCCTTTCTTTTCTTCTGATGCGGATGAATGGAGGATGGGAAGGTTCAAAAGTGAGTATTGGATTTGGTGAAAAAGAACATTTAGTGTTACTCTTGACCCTGAACTCCAACCCAACTAAACAGATTTTTTTTTTCCTTCTGAGATTCAGGGCTCAGGCCTGACTGTCAATTATGACATTTCCACTTCTGTTTATACCTGTTTCCCATGGATTTGTGTTTCTTGAAGAGGGTTAGGGGAACAGAAAGGGCTCTAGGAAAGGGACCCAAAAGTCTTAGGTCCAAATACCATTTTAACATCATTAGAAAGACTCTGAATCTTTTTTGTTTTTTTTGAGATGGAGCCTCAAGCTATCCCCCTGGGTAGAGTGCTATGGCATCACAACTCACAGCAACCTCTAACTCCTGGGCTCAAGCGATTCTTCTGCCTCTGCCTCCCAAGCAGCTGGGACCACAGGTGCCTGCCACAACGCCCAGCCATTTTTTTGGTTGCAGCCATCATTGTTGTTTGGCAGGCTGGGCTGGGGATTCGAACCTGCCACCTTAGGTGTACGGGGCTGGCGCCTTAGCCGATTGAGCCCACAGGCGCCGAGCCAAGACTCTGAATCTTAACATTCTCTCTCAGATCTACTGCTTGCTCTGCCAACCAATGCCTGCAGGGCCTCCTGGATGCAAAGAAAAGCCCCCAAATTGGGCATCAAGCTGTTAACACAGCATGTGTGATGTCAATTTCAGCACTGGGTTTTCTCTGGATGCTGATCAGAGGCAGCACCTGTGTTCTCAGCAGGCCCAGTGGACGCAGCTTTGGAAAGCAAGAGATCAGAGTGCAAGAGGTAAAATGGCTTTGGGCCATGACTAGAAATTAGCTTCATGTGAAAAGAGTGATTCTGACCTTACAAAATGATTTGGGTGTCAACCATCGCTCTCTTTTGAGCATTTCCCTTGAATTTGATCTTGCTTATTGGGTTTTGTGATGAAAGGCTTCTATTGATTAGTACTAAGCACTTGAAAGTTAAGTGGCTCTGTGGAAAATAGGGAATTAGATGATCATCATTTTTTATCTTTTCTGAAAAGTGCAATTTCTAGTTGGACATTTGACTAAATAAAACCCAGGGGGTCTTTTATACCAGAAAGTGAGTGAAGAAGTGAAAAGTGGAATCTCAAAGGCAGCCATTTCAATGTGATTGGATTTAATTAAATACTTCTCATGAGACTGAGGAGGGGGTGTAAGCTAGTGCTCCCTGCAAGGAGGAGGGAATTTCTTTTTATGAACCAGTCTAGGAGGAATTCGGCCAGTCATGTTGACCCTCAAAGTTAAGGTTCCCTTCCCCATACCGTGTCAAATTTCAACAAGAGCTTAGACTAATGCTTAGTATCAGTCTGTTCCTGTTCCCAGGCACTGTGTCCAGGATTATGCAACTTCTGTAAACCAAGCCTCGCCCCTCCTGGTCTCTAAGTCAGTCTGAAGAGGAGCCAACTAACAACTGGAAGCACCCCAGTAGCACTGTGACCTGACCATACTTAACCTTGTCTTTTACTTCTGTTACCGAATGTTACACCTGGTCACTTTTGCTGCTAATGACTGTGATAATGGGTTACAACCCCTCGGGCCCCTGTGACCCTGGTCTTGATCACCACAGGAAGGAACCAGGCAAGAGGCAGATTAGAAGCACAAGCTTGTAGGAGGCAGACTAGCCTTGCAGGGTAGCCCCGAGCAACCTCTGCACCAGCCTTTTATTGAGACTGATTAACACAGATGAGGGGTGTAATTAACAAATGACTACATGTACCTGTGAACGAATGGTCTGAGGGTCCACCCCCAGCTGCAGATCATATTGCTCAGAGGTCGTCTGACTCTTGGGGTCCCCTACAATAATGTCATTTCTAAAGTTGCAAGGATCTGCTATAGAAGAGGCTCTTTACCTGGACTCCATGGGTGCCTGACCTGAGATTGTGGACCGAAATTGTCTTTCTGTGTTTCCATGCACAAGACAGGCATGGCCACTGACTACCTAACTTAGCTTACACCTAAGTTGGAAAAAGAAAATCGTGAACTTGCAGAGACTGATACACAAGATGAGCTCAGATTGTAATAAGTTCCATGACAAAAACCCCCCAGGTCCTTTTCACCAAATTCCACATGTGTTGTCAAGGGAGGCAGACAACCATGGCTCCTCTGAGTTCTTCATTTCTACTCTAGAGTAAATACTCACAGCCTGGGAGTTCTGGTGACGTCGTCCAAAATAAGTTCACTGAAATGCCCAAATTGCTTTGACATGTCTTGTGTTAATGTTTCATACCAATTTTGTTATCATTCCCTTCTAGATTCATGTGTGTTTCAATACAGAATTTATTTTACAAGTTGTCAAGTTAGGAAGAGAGAAATATTTGCTCTATTTTCCCTGTTGCTTTGATTATATTCCAGAAGTACTTTGGGACTAGTATGTGCCACCCCCTCTATCATAGAGGAAGTTTAATTTAGACAGTAACGTAATGGACTCACCCAGGCAGTCCGAGCCCTTGGATATTGTGACCTGGGTTGCTGGGCTCATCTTACTAATTTTTACTGCCCAGCTTGTCAGCTCATCCTGGCTGCTGGTTCTCTTACCTTGACCTATATAGCAGCTCCACAGAGGTTCCCACTGGGCTAATCCCAAACATGTTCTAATCCCAGAGTCCTGGGTCATTCCCTTTTAACCTTACTTGGACAAGTGGTTAAACACACAGACTTACAGGGGATTCTGGGCACAGGCTGCTGTTCATTCTCTCTCTGATTCTAATTCTTTGGTGTCACCCGGACATGAGGGCAGCTGGGTGTGCATGAGGATTTGCCTTTGCTGGAATTCCTACAGCAAAAGGAGGAGACTATAGCTGAGCTTCCTCTGTTTAGACCAGTGGTTCTCAACCTTCCTAATGCTGCAATGTATTTTCATTGTTACAAATGGGTGGGAACCCACAGATTGAGAACCACTGGTTTAGAGCAAGAATAAGAAATCAATAGAACATGAAGGGATCAGGGCTTAGTGATCTAAGCATCTCAGGGAGAAGGATTGATAGCTGCACAAATTATTAATGCAGTTGGATCCTCCCAGGTTCCTTAGTGCTAAGGGTTGAATGGGTGGGCTAAATTTTCCCTGCTTCTGAGGTAGGGTATAAATGAGAAATCAAACACAGAAAGGTGTCTCGCACATCCTTTGACAAGGAAACCAAAAATAGACCAATAGATAGCAAGTACAACACGGATCAACTTAAATGTAAAGTGAGTTGATAGATTGATCCTTGAATGAACGCGTGGACCCTCGCAACTCTGCAAATGGAGACTATACATGGTTCTCCATCATCGGGATATTTATAAACATCATTTCTTAAATTTCCAAAAGAGCATATTCTCTGATTCTCATCTTATGGGGAAGAAATCAATCAATATTGATTTCTTCAAAATATTCCATGATGTTCCAAGCTTCTTGAAAATTGAGAGATGTTCTCGTTAATGATCCTAAAATCAGACCAGGTATTAAAGGTGAAATCACACACACAAAAATATTTTATAATGAAAATTATAGGAAACAATAAAAGCTTTTTAAAAAAATCTGAAATGCATTTGCTGTTTATGGGTAAAAACAAACGCTACAGGAAACTAATTAACAACTATTACCAAAAATTAGGGGAAGGCATTTTTTTTTGTGCTGAGCTTCTGCACTGGGCCCCCACAGACCAAGCTGAACAAAAATGGAGTCAGTTATGCTAAATGTCACATAATCAGATGGCACCTTAAGGTAGATTCCAAGGCATACCACTTCTTTCCTGAAAATAAGAGATTTCAGTCTACTTGGGTCAGTGTTGATAAGAAAGTGTCCTCAGCTTTACCCTTCATGAAAAACCCACCTCCTGAAGTAGCTCAGTGTTAACCAATCAGCTTTTATTTTTTTATTGTTCTGTTTCTATGTTCCCACCCAACGAAGCCCAATGATCTGCCACTGCCCACTAGGAGCTTGTGTTCTGTTTTATAAAACAGGAGGTGCCCTGTTTCATGAATTACAAATAAAAACAAGCAGATATGTAAGTAATTTTACCTTCTGACTTAACTTTAAGAACTAATAAAAGAGTGAGTAAATTCAAAGGTAGCCATGAGAAAGATAATATACAGACATCCATCCCAAGGAAAAATGTTCCAAGATTAAAGGGTTTTAAAAAACAGACCATATGTAAGTCATTTCAATAACATCATGATTGAAGACCGGTTTGTCTGTTTGTTTTATGAAATTAATATAAGTTTAATACCCAAGCTGATAAAGATAGTTCAAATAATTAAAGAGATATATAGATAAACAGGAATATAATATTAGCTTTAAGTACAGTATTAGTAATTTATTATCATAATAAATGTGTCAGTAAATTAAATAAGATCTATTATAATATGTCTTCAGATTTTGAAAATATGTTTGAAAATTTCAGTGCAGTAGAAAGAGCTTGTTATATATAATAGAGAATGTTTGTTAAAATCAGAGGGAAATAAATTCTAAAGAGAAAAGTGTTCAGACAACCTCAGAATTAAAGAAAACACAGCAATACCAATAAATCATCATTATTACCTCCTCTGCCTTGAATGGTTTAGCATGTGCAATATGACAAGAAAATAAAGTGGTATTAGGAATATTGGAGGGTGTGAGAAGTGAAATAGCAGAACTCTTCCTGAAAAGTAGTTTAAAATGCAAGAAAATTTTTAAAAAAACTAATAAAATTATTGAATAAATTTTACAATGTGGAAAATGTTTTATTAAAAAGCTATTGCTCTTTTAGGAAATATAATTTTGAAGTGGGAGAATATATTCATTCTCAATATTGTAAAAAAAAAAAAAAAGACAGGAGGGAGTTGGAAAAGAAAGCAGAGAAACAGTCTCAAGAAAATGCTTTTTCTTATTGAAAGAGAAAATATGACCAGAACTAATGAGAAGAGATACCTTGCTCTTTCATGGAAAAAAAAAAAAAATATATATACACACACACACACACACACACACACACACACACATCAAAACAACGAGTTTTTCCAAAACTAATAAAAGTAAAATCATTGACCAAGGAAGATTCTTTTTAGAAATTAAAAGGTGGTACAATATTACCAAACCTAGTCTCCTAGTCATTTGCATCAAAAATTAAGAGAAAAATTATATAATCCCCAATAATGTTGAAAATATGTTTGTAAAACTCACTGGCCATTGTTGTCTAGTTTCTATGTCTAATTTCCAAATCTTAAATTTTGTTTTGAAGGATAAATTTGTTTAAAATTACCCCCAAAATGTGGCAGAGAACTATGTGAGAGGACTTGATAAACAGTTGGATTTTTGAAAGGCAATGACAATCTTGCCAGAAAGCCTGAGACCACACTTGTACAGTATTAGGAAGGACATGCATTCTTAAGCAACGATGGAAAAACAAAAGGTAAAAGACAGGAGAAGTCTAAGTATGTCAAAAGAAATCAGAAACAAGGGCGATGGATGCTGCCAGAGTCGTGAAAGTCAAATTGCATCACGAATAACAAATGTGTCTGTGATGCCAAAGCCCCCCACGCTGGCCAGGAAAAGACCGAGAGCACAACAAAGACTGACAAAGAATCCAAAAGTACAATTTACCAAAGTACAAATTAAAAAAAATGGCTAACAAATGTACTTTGAGATGCTCAATTCACTAGAAGTGGGTGAAATGCACATTCCGGTAACAATGAAATAATGTTTCACACCCATCAACATGAAACAGCCTCATTAAGAGCTATTTGATATGGAGAAAGTTTATTTCAGGTATTGATGGCAGAGATGCAAAAAATTCTGCCTCATTGGAAAGCAATCTGGCAGCAGCAATTAAACTTTGAAAGCATTTATCCAGGAGGTAACAGGACCACTTCTGGGAACCTAAAGTCTGAAAATCAAAGCCCTCGCCTGTTATTGCTCATGATGGGAGTGGAGGCGGGAAAGAGAATACTCATTGATTAGAGAAAGGGTGTATAAATTATGGCATATTCGCAACGCAAAATACAATAGTTATTCAAACAAGTGAGTATAGTAAAGTTTAACAAAGTACAGATGGTAGCCATTGTTGCAAAACAAATTGCACCTCTGGAAAAAAATAACATTAGTTATTTGATGACTCTTTCCACAGAGGCTAATTGTTTATACCCCAATATTAACCTGAAATTTAAAAAAAAAAAAAACAAAACATCAGGTTTGTCTATAGAGCATTTGCAGAGCTTGGAGAAAAATATGGAAATATAGATTGACATATAAATCACTTTGATGGCAGAGGTGGGTCTCACACACAGCTTTATGTAATCCTAAAAGCATGGGTGTATATATTAAACATTGAGATTTGAATAAAATCGCACGATGTGTGTTGAGACACTTAGAACTCCAAAGATCTCACAAAGCCCTAATGTGAATCGCAAGGCCCCCGATAGTCCCACTGACTTGGATGGGGCTTGAATAAGCCAAAACTTCAGAATCATCCCCCACAAGAAGTGCAGAACCATCTCCTCAGTCCTAATATCCTTGAGTGACTAAGTGTTTTTAGGTTGTTTTTTCCTCATCATTCCCTTTCGTTCCTGGGTAATCACTTTAGAATATCTCTTCCAAAGACTGAAGGTTACTTTCCTTAGAATCAGACATAGTCCCTAGGAATCTAAGGTTGAAAAAAAGCGTGTTGTTTAATCTTTGTTCCTTACATGTGGTTAATATAATAGAGTGATTTAAGTTCTTGATGAATCGTATGGGTCCTAAGAAGAATCTGGGTACGGCTTGCCAGTTGAGGTTATGAATTGGTGGCTGTCAGAGGAAGAGGCAGAAGTTTCATACCAGGGTAACTGCCAGAATCTCTGCTCCTGCCATGCCTGGGCAGGCGACAGAAAGGCAGAACTGGGAAGAGACTGGGTGAGACATCAGGAGTTACTTTTAAAGCCTCCCGTGAACTAAGGAATAGCTTGACCGTGATGCAAACAAAACAGTCAACGTGATAGCTTGCTTTTCAGTGAAAATAAAAATAAGAGTCGTCCATGTGGGGTCAGAGACCTAGGTTCAAATCTCTGCCCCTCCATGAACGTGTGTGAATTGATTCGCACTCTCATCTTTACATAAATGGAAGACCCTTGTCCTATAAGCCTGTTGTGCACAGTAGGTGTGAATCTGTGGGAGGCAGTTGGCCCTCAGGGATCAATGCCTGGCATTATTGTTTTGCGTAAAATGAAATGGCAGATCTTTGGGAGAAAAATGTGCTTGGCCCCATATGCCAAGAGTAAATGGGGATGCTTGGTTTACAAGGAAAGTCTTCCAGGAGGGTATTTGAAAAGGTTCCAATGGAAATGGACACTAAGTGGCAAACAAAACTCCTCGTCAGCCTTAACTGAGACGCTGCTGGGAAGGAGGTTAATCGCCAACCAGCCATACGGTGCTACGGAGCCCGCTAAGTTTAAATATGCTTTATTATCTGACACCTGACATATGGTACATGGTTATGAAGTAGATGACACTAGTTTTAAAGGTCATCGTTACCCAAATGAGCAGATCTGAAATGGGGAAATTAGTTAATGCCTTTGTCTGCTGATTTAGTGTGAATACATCCAAGGGGGCGGAGGCACTCCAGATGGCAGGCAGCAAAAATAGCTAAGAAAGATGATGTGTGTTAACTGTTTCTTAATGACACCAGTGGTTCACCAGGGAAGGAGTGAGGAAGAATGAAAAGGAATCCTTCTCGAAGCACTGACTAAACTCACTGGCAAAAATCTCCTTGTGTGGTTCTCCAGAGATTACATCCCACTGGCCACAAAGGGAAAGACTGTTCTCCCACCCAGAGAACCAATATTGCTACTTATTGTTACTTGTACAATATTATTATTACTTGCACAGTAATATTATTACTCATTACTTCAGCTGTATTTAATTAGGACTTCCATGCTCCTGGCACTGGTTTGTATTTAACATACATCTGTTTACTCATTTCCCTTGGCACCTCACTGAGGCAGGTGTACTTAAGAGTCTTGGATGAGAGGCCAGATTTCCTGGCTTCTAATCCTGTTTGTACCCCTCGTGTGACTTTCAGCAAGTTATGCCCCTGTGGCAGTTTGCAAAGCAAAGATGAGGGTCGTACCTTCCTTGCAGGTAACTGTCATCTCACCTGAGATATACTGTATAAAGCCCTTAGTAAAATGTCTGGGGCATAGTAAGGGCTCAGAAAATATCAGTGCACCCTACCCCTGTCCTCCAGTGATCTTCTCCCTTTTTTGCATATAAGGAAAAGGAAGATTCTAGATGTTAAAAGAAGCGCACCCAAAGTCACAGGGCTCAAATGTGCAGACGGATTTGAGTTTGCGTTCTCAACTTATTTTACTCTTTCCCATGCAACCGATGTTTCACTCCAAAGTCAATCAAGTCATACCCTCAGGGTAGCAGCAAAGAAACAAGAAAGGGTGTCTCCAGTCTTCAGAACATTGCCATATCACAAGGATGGAAATTTGGGAGCCTAAGCAAGGGTGGACCCAAGTGATTTTTCCATCTATTAAAAAACAAAGCACTCTGGGTGGGGTGGGTGAAGAAATACATTGGAAAAGTCATCTTAAATCATGACATCGTGGCAATGACAAAGGGCTTTAAGCAAGTCCTTACACGATGTGCCAGGGGTAAGGCTTGGCTTAAATGTCTTAGAAGTATTAGTATTTTTACTCCTCACAGAGACAGAAAGCTTATTTTATCATTATCTATCCTTTACACATAAGATAATTATGGCATAGGAAAGATAAGTAACACACCCAGAGTTGCTTAAGTGGAAGAGCTGGGTCTCGATCTCAGGGAGTCGAGAGCAAGAACACGTGTACCCATCACCACATCCTCCTGGTGTGGCTCAGGCAGGGTTCTCTCTAACACCTGAGCTTGCACCAGAGTACCTGGGAGGGTACAGTTTGTTAGACCACAGTTCGTGGGAATCCACCCCCGGAGTTTCTGAGCCAATAGATCCGAGGTTGAGTCCAAGGGTTTGCATTTCTAACCGCTTCCCACGTGACGCTGATTCTCCTGGCGTGGGGGGCTACACTTTAAGAGTCATTGGTTAATTAGAGTTTGGAGCCTGAATGAGAGGCACAGAAAATGGATTTTAGTCCCAGGGCCACCACTGGGGAGTTGTACAACTTGGAGCAAATCTCGAAATTCCTTTGAGTTCTAGTTTCCTTATCTGCTCAGTAGGGGTATACGTCATTATCGTCTTATTGACTATATAAATAGTCATTAAAGGGATACAGTTAATAAAACCTATCTCCTAGAGCTGTTATGGAGATTAAATAAAATACCATGGATAAAGTACCCAGTAAGTAGCCTGGAACACAATAATAGCTCTCACATGGTGGTAAATAAATAAACTTGTCACAAAATTATCAAGTCTTCCCTGTGTACAGAGCAGAGAGGGACAGGGGTGGGGTGGGTGGGATGAAGCCACGTTTCCTGTCTGGGAAAAGGAAACTGAAGAACTAAAAAGACCCAAGAAGAAACGCAAATTCACACACAGACCCTGGCCCACAGGCGCTGGTGTGCACGCACATGAGCACACCACGTAGCACAGACACAAGGTGCGATGGGAACTTGACTGTCCGGGGCTCTGCAGAGCACTAAGGGGGCCTTGGGGGAACAAGCACAGATTTTCAGCTGGAAAAATTTACAAGAGTTTTATGGAGAGAGGACAGTGTGGCAGCCGGCTCTTAAAGTATCTGGGCATGTAATTATTTTTCTTACTTAAGAAAAAGAAAAACGTGGAGTGTCAACTAGGTGTCAGGCACTGTGTTTGGCATTTTGTTCTTAGTTCTTATAACCTCCAGCTGCTCGACACTGGGCATTGGCTGTTCTCATTTGACAGATGAACAAACAGGTCTGCAAGATTAAGCAATCCTCCTCGAGTCACACCATGCACGTGTGGTGCACAGGCAGGGGGGAGGGGAGTGGGGCAGGCAGGAAGGCTTGTTTCCTTGTACTTAAACCCCAGGGGTGATCCTGTCATTTTGCCCCTCCATTGATTTCCTCTGGTGGAGTTTTGGCAAGCTGAACTCTGTAACTTCAAATTTACAATCTCCTCACTTCAAGCGCCTTCCCCGAGGAAGGCAGAGAAAATGTAAATGCATGCACGACACTGAGCTTGGAAGAGCTGCAGCCAACCTGGGCCCGTTCCAGGGCATCTCGATGAGAAGCTGTCTGGAGCTCGGGGACAGCTGTGGTCTTTGATGACTCCCAACCCAGCTGGGCACGGATGTCCCTCTGTGACCACTTGCAATGCCGCACTTCCTGCTCCAGGGCCACGTCGGCACTCACTGACCGCGGCTCCTCTGAGCAATGATGTGTAAGGCAGTTTGCGGTCATCTCCAAATCCATCCAGGACACACGTGTCCCTCTGAAAGAGAAAATTGGGTGCCTGTTTTGCTTTTGCAAATAATATCTTACATGGGAGCAGGGTGTAATGTTCCTCACCAGGGACATAGGGACAACTCTTTCAGGTTCCCAGTCAGATCCTCAAAACACATCCACCTGTCGCTGTAGAGAAGAGAAGCACGT
Organism: Galagoides demidoff; assembly: GCA_963574575.1. NCBI lineage: Eukaryota > Metazoa > Chordata > Mammalia > Primates > Galagidae > Galagoides > Galagoides demidoff. The sequence goes on from CAUYQV010116398.1 coordinate 22,922, forward strand.
GACACACAGGACAGTTGATGTCTCTTACTGACGTTTATGCTCCACTTTCCTAGATGTCCAGAAGTTTATCCAATGGATAGTCCTGAAATCAGAAATACATCCGAGGGATTTGCAAGAGGTGGGGATGGTTTTGGAAAGGCCCTCTAAAAACACATGCACACACATTCACACACGTTCACACACGTACACGCAGGCTATGCGAGGAGCCTTGAGAGCTTCACTCAGTTTGCACAGGCTCTGAATCTATGCATGTCACATTTCCAATAAAATTTCATCCCTAGTTTCCAATCCATAGAGGATGATTAGAAAGGTGCCATCTACTGCTGGCACACTCACAGCAGGAAGGAGGCAAAGCAGATCACCTGCCAGGTTAGAGAAGGAGGGAAATACAAGCATCCAGGAAGCCCTGTCCTCTGAAACAATCACCCAAGTAAACAACGGTAAAGAAATAAGCACGTGGCAGTGTGGGGGAGGGGAACTTTGCCATCGGTGTTGGCACTGGCAGCGGAGAGAACTGACAGAGAAGGGGGAGGCAAGCCAGGCTGGGCCAGAAACCCAAGGACTCGGAATGGCAGCTCTGACCCAGAGCTGGATTCACTGCCTGCGAGGCTGTAGTTTGGCCTGGAGTTAACAGGAAAGCAGGTGAGTCCCCAGCAGCAGAAGAGCAGTGCCCTCCACACACCACAAAGAGCATCACCTTAGCCCCTGTGCTTGTGCTTCACAAAGGGCCCCTTCATACTTTCCTTGGCAAAAGACTGCAAATTAATCCAAATCCCCGTGACTCTGCCTCTTGGAGAATCCCCTTTGTGCTCAGGCTGATAGGAGCTGTTTAGTTAAGTCTAAAAACAGCAGGCTGAGTGGGGCCAGGGCTCCCTTGGGGTTACCCAGGTCTCTGAATTCCTGAAGTCTCTTTTGTGTGTCTGAGCGCCCCTTGGAGTGTCTCCTTCTGTACAAATTCCTGTGTCCAGGATGTGGACCTCCTTTCCCTGCTGTGGGTCAAGGACCCAGATGTTTCATTTGTTTATTTTTGCCGTTGTTTGCAGCAAGGACGGATCTGGATCCTGGCAATGGCAGACTGCCCAGACCTCTCTGAGATCAAGCAGAGGATTGAGACAGGGGGAGAACAGACAATCGCCTGTCCGTGTTCAACACAGGAAATGCAGTGCTCGCCCAACTTTGGGACCAGATGCCTTAGAATTCCACATTCAGAATCCAGGTCTTCCATGGTTCCCTTCCTAGCTCAGAAACCACAAAGTGAGAGAAATCTCTGGCATCGATGGAAGAACAAGCTGGGCTGCCCTTGAAGTACTGATTTTTCTTTCCTTCTATCTCCCTCTTTCCTATTGTGGTACAGAAATCAAGAATCAAGTAAACAGTCGTGTTTCCTCTTTTGCTTTGGCCACTGGGAAGCTTACATGAAAACCAACAGTTACCCTTCCATACATAAGACCAGGTGGAATGTTTGCACCGTGCCATGGCCTTTGTCAGCCTTCTCTCCCTTCAGATAACAGACTCATTTACCCAACTCATTACTGAGATGAGATTGGCTTCATCATCCTAAACATTCACCTCACAAGGGTCATTGGTTCAGGGATATCCATAGTATACAAGCTGGGCCAGTTGGGATCCTGCTCCAAGAATATTAGAGAAACACAGGTTGCCTTGTAAGCCAAACTACGTCCTTGCTCTTAACTAGGGAAAAAATGAGGACTCAGGGAAACAGATGAGAAACCTGTTGGGATGAGAGGGTCCTGACAGTGTTCTGGAAGCAAATTCTGGTCAACCTCAAAGCCTTTCCCACTATTCTTTATTACTGCAGTCTTTTCATATGCAGCACTTAACTCTGCACTGGTCCTCAGGCAATTTCAAACTGGTTCTCCATCACTTACCATCAGGACACTAAGGCAGGATCATGGCTCACTCACGCTTTGCCTGGCTTTCGGATTTGCCAGCCTGTATTTTCCTCTCATCTTGATTCCTTCAATGATTTGTTCTTCTCCTTTTGTAGTACATATAATTTTGTAAACCGCCTCCAATCTTTGGTGAAGAGAAACATAGAGTAAACACGCTCATGGTATCAAACAGCTGTGAGCGCGGCACTTCCCCTCCGCCAGGGCTGTGGAGAATGGTCGCCTGTGACATCCAGGAAAGGTTAACTTGGTTGCTATATCTCCTGCTTCAAAAAGTGAAGGGGAATAGGGTACATTAAATTACAGTTTCATAAGTCACTTCCAGTGGGGCCAATGCCAACTCTTAAAAATTCTCTTACATGAAAAACTATACTCTCTAATTTGGCCAAACCCACACAAGGGTACCATAGACTAATTCCATTTTATCCATGGGGAATTCATGCCAGGGTATCCAATGAATGCCTGAAACCTCAGAAGTACCAAATACCATACATACTATTTTTTTTCTACGCATACCTATGGTAAAGTTTCATTTCTAAATTAGGCACAGTATCAGATGAACAACAGTGACTAATAATAAAATAATAAGAAGGAACAACTCTAAAAATATTCTGAAATAAAAGTTACATTCTGACTTCTCTCCCTCTCACTCTCAAAATAGCTTATCGTATTATACTTACTTATTTGGGGACCATGTTTCGCTACAGGTAACTGAAATTTCAGAAAGCAAAACCACAGCAAAGGGAAGTCTACTGTGCTTCAATATATGTTAAAAATGAAGACGATTCACAAAACAACCGAAAGTGATTAAGTAGGTTATTTTAGTGTTGGTATCATTTTTAGAAACAACTGCCTCAGCTGCTGAGCCGGCCTACAGCATAGTAATATTTCATCCCCGGCTCCAATTTCTTAGAGAACATTGTGCACAATGGTTCTGTGCACAGGCCTCTGCGTCCTTTGCCTTTGTCACCCTACTCAAATAAATACCTCTACGCGATAATGTCTCATTCAATCGAGTAAAGCAAATGGAAGTAGGACCAGTTTTCTTCTTGGCGATCCACAGCTTTAAATAAAAACCTTTTTGGATTCTGACTTTACATTCCTTTATAAAGAAGCCATTTCAGAGAAGCACTTATTCAAAATGTAAATACTGCAGCTGAGCCCACCCATTCACAGGCGTGCAGTAGCTATATTTTCGCACACCACAGTACCACTGAGCCTGCTGATAAGGGATGTTCAGTGGGATTGAAGAAGGAAGAAGGGCCATGAGTCCTTGAATTATCTGTCCAATTAATAATGTATTTTTGCCATAACCATCAAATTGGAATTAACTCTTGCCTTAGAAGCATATCAAAACATCCTCATATCCCAATGCTTCAATGATCCCTATCACTCAACACAGTCACTACCAGAAAGAGAGTGTGAGACAGAAACGTGGGGTTCGAGTTAGCATTTATCTCCTTTTGAATATTCAAATAAGCACAGACAATAGTAGGCAGGGCATCTAGGAAGGAAGCAGAGATAGACAGAGACATACTCTTTCTCATGGACATACTTAACTGAAAGAGTGGCAATCAGAAGTGGTTCTGGATTCTTGGCATAAAGTGGCAAGTCTCTATATTATATACATATATGCCACATGCACACACACATATAAATTTGTCCGGGTGTCTGTCCACCAGACCCAGTGGGCAAGCATCTCTACCAGCACGTCTAGGAAGAACAATGGGAAGCCAACGTCGAAACTGGATCAAATAACCCTTGCTTAATTGCACCTATTTTATTCCAGATGAGAGTCAAAAATGCTTTGTCTCTACATGCACGCACTTTACAAAGTTCTCAACACAGAACCATGGGTTCAGTCATGCTTAACAATAATATCAGACTTCGAGTAAAGTATGGTGAATTACACATGACCTTTGCATTTGTACCACCCAGTTCTGTCTTTTGTAGCCTATACAATCTTGGTAAGAGGTAACTTTCTTAGGTTTCAAGTTCTTCATGTTTAAAATACAAGCCATCCCTGAGTTACAAACATCTGACATACATACAGCTCCCACTTACAAATGGAAGCTATTACAGTAAGTCCCCAATTTATAGACATCTGAGTGATGTACCACTCACACTTTAGGACGGAGGCAATTATAGAGAATAGGTAAATTTACCTGTTTTAATTTATATACAAATTCAACTTAAGAGTACACCTTATAGGACCTATCTCATTTGTAATCCAAGGACTGCCTATGTAGATATTAATAGTACTCACTGAAATTGTGAGGATTTATGAGATTATATATCATATATGTAAGGAGATAGTTCATTATCTGATGCATTTACATGTTCAATAAATGTTAGCTATGATTATTTTATTATCACATAATCATTATTACTATCATTACCAGGATTACCATGTTCATAAATCCCCTAAAAGACTTATTGTTCTTCTAGTTACTGAGGTAGGAAGGATGGAAAGAGTAAAGATGGAAGATGAGAAACAAAGGGAGGAAGAATAAACAGAAAGAAGTATAGAGAATGGAAAAAGGAAGGAAAAAGAGAGGGAGGAAGGAAAGGAAGGAAGGAAGGAAGGAAGGGACGAACTAGTGATCTAGTTATGAGTGAGAAACCCTGTCTATTATTATAATTAAGATTCAGATGACCAGAAAGTGACAAAGCATATTAGATATCTCTTTGTAGACTTCTGCCATGGGCTATTTCTGCTTAGGGATATTAAGCATTAAAATAGCTGCCATGGCTGAATTCTCAGAGGCATGACAGATCTGAGTAGCTGGTGAAGATGAGAAGATGAAGACCCATCTAGATCTGGAGCTACTGTCATAGCAGTTCAACACTTAGTGTGCAGAGAAGCAGCACGTTGAGTTTGGGCTTAGCTGGGTAATCATTTGAGACTTGAACGGATGGGAAGGTAATGGAGAAGAGACATCTAGATAGCCAAGACTACCAAGGCAAGAGGGAAGAAGTGGAAGCCAAGTAGAGACCCAGGCAGTAACCAGAATCCCTGTGGTGGGTTTATGAGATTCTGACTCTAGCAAGGAAGAACAGAAGACACTTCATGGGAAACTTCTCTATGAAATAAAGTTAGGAGGAAAGTCCCAGTACGGAGTTGTTGACTGAGATGCTATGTGAATTAGACCATGTTTCCCCTTTGCAGTCCTTCAAAAAATTTCCACTGCATATAATACAACATCCCAACTTCTTGCTGGGATTCGCAGGTGCCTAAATGATCTGGATCTTACCTGCTCTCCCAGGCTCATCTTTGCCCACATGCTCCATCTCTTCAAACTGCCAAGCTCCTTCTCATGGTAGGGCCTTGGGACACCCTTTTTCTTTTTATTGGAAGGAACTTCTGCCCATCTCCACAGGGCTAGCTGTGTCTCATCATTCCAAACTCAACCCCAATGCTACCTCCGTACAGAAGTATAGAAGTTCTCCACTGCAGAGTAGATGTATCCTCTATAGTATCACCATGTTTATTCCCATCAGAACATGCCTGGGAATCTATGTCATCTTGTTCACGTATTTCTTTGCTGTTTATTATCTGTTTCTCTCCAGTTGTTCCCATGGGCCATCTCTGCCTTGCTGCATTTATACTGCTGCACCTCTAGTATCAAGTAAGTGCAAGGTCTTGCAGTAGACAGATGCTCCAGCAATGTTGGTGGATTAGGTGGATGAAGACTCTGAGAGCTGAACATGATGTCCCAACTTCACATACTAATAAACCTTTCAAGGTAATCTAACCAGGAGTTTCTGCCTCAGTAGGGCTCACCAGACCAACTGAGTTACCAAGTATTGTAACTCACCAACACTGAATTACAAAAAGCACATTCTCAGTTTAACTAACTGTATGTTGCCATTTATGGAATACTACACAGCCACAAAGAAAGATGGAGACTTTGCCTCCTTCATGTTTACATGGATGGAGCTAGAAAATGTCCTTCTTAGCAAGGTGTCTCAAGAATGGAAGAAAAAGTATCCAATGTACTCAACACTATTATGAAACTAATTGTTAGCTACCTTAAGAAAGCTACAATCCAAATGGAGCCCTAGACTACGGGGAAAGGGGAGGGTGGGAGGGGAGGGGGGAGGATGGGTGAAGAGAATGATATTGTGGGGATCATGCCTATGATTTATCCTATTAGGGTGCATGAGAATTTGTCTAAAGGTTGAATATTAATGTCTTAACACAACAATTATGAGAAAGACATGATGGCTATGTTAGCCAGTTGGATGAGAGTTTTCCAAACTGCATTTGGAAGCAACATACTGTATCCTATGACAAAATTAATGTACACAGTTATGATCCAATAAAAAAAGATTATAAAAAAAATAAAATAAAATAAAAACAGATATTTGATGGCCAAAAGAAGAGGAGCACCATGTTGCTCAGGACAATGGCATGAGCAGTGACAATGTTAGTAGATGGCTTTGGCAGGCAGAATATAGGAAAAAGCAGAATATAGGAAAAAGCATTCCCTTTTATGTCTAGCAAAGAAAAGAAGGAACGTCTCTTCCTATGTTAGTATTGAAAGCCATTTGGTAGAATTCCCAGGATGGAAGATGGCCGATGCCCGCTAACTTATACATGATGTCAGAAGAGAATTGGACAATTTTCTCCCATGAAGACTGTATCATTCAAAATGGAATGGAAAAAACAATTTGGAAATACATTGATGATGCTCTTTGACCTTGTCATGCTGAATTTTTTTAAGTCCCATGATACTCACAAAAATCTGTTTAAAGTCCAATTTTAATGCTTTAATGCTAGGTGGAAAATTATCTTTTAATTCTCTGCAGATTAGAAAGAAAAAAGAATAGGCTCGGCGCCTGTGGCTCAATCAGCTAAGGCGCCAGCCACGTACACCTAAGGTGGCGGGTTCGAATCCCCAGCCCGGGCCCACCAAACAACAATGATGGCTGCAACCAAAAAATGTCCAGGCGTTGTGGCGGGCGCC
>CAUYQV010116402.1:0-10029 GCA_963574575.1 Galagoides demidoff
TGATCTAAGAGATCTACCTGCCATGCATCCTTTAGACATTATGTCATAAAGTGCTCCAATGAAAGTGAGCAAGTAACAGTGTAGAAGATCTGAGGTCTAGGAATAGTAGCTACAATATGGGAAAATAGTCAAGGGAAGGCCCAGGATGACAGCCTTGTGGGCGCCAACGGGTACTGACTAGAGGAGGTGAAGATCGCGCATGAATCCTAGGTACTCAATTTGGATATAAAGACAATTAATGACAAAGGGAGGGAGGAACAGAGAGAGGAAGAAGGAGGGAGGAGCGGGGAAGGGATTAGCAGAGAGACGGAAGGAGAGAGGGAGGTGGGGTCTTGGTGTGTGCCACACCCTTTGGGGGCAAGACACAATTGCAAGAGGGACTTTACCTAACAAATGCAATCAGTAAAACCTGGTTTCTTGTACCCTCAATGAATCCCCAACAGTAAATTAAAAAAAAAAAAAAAGAATGTGATCTAGGAGAGAGAACTCTGGGGGAAATGAGATCCCACACATCAGATAATTAAATTGGGATGTAGTAAAAATTAGGATTTCAGATGGGATAGTGGAGGGGAGACAATCAGACACTTTGGAGGAAAAGAAGTTTTACAAAGAGGAAAGATAGTGTCGGGGTCTCAGGGAAGCTTGCCCTTTTCCCCTAGGTTGGTTCGCTGAAAAGATCAACTCACAGTTATGGTAAATTAATAAGAGAAAGATTTATTTCCAAATACCCTGGGCATGGGGGGAACCACAGGAATGATTTCCCAAAGTCCCAGTGATAGTCAGTGGCTTTTAAAGATGCCTTTTAGAAGGGAGGGGGGAGAGAAACTGAAAGTACAGGTGTGGGAAGTGGATGCTGGGGGGGGGTAGATGGAGGGGAAACAGAGGCAGGTACTGTGCTTCAGATAACCTTATCATGGGTAAATTAGCATGCGATAAGGAGTCTAGTAGCCCTTTAAGATAAAGGAAAGTCTTTCTTTAAAGTTCCCTGATTATGAATAGTCTTTAATTCAAAATAATCTTTATACCAAGGAATCATATTTTGGGGTGAAATTTTCTTAGCTCCTTTGGCAGTCATGACATTTGGTTATGCTATGAACAACATTCACAAAGTCATATTAATCATTATTAGCTCTTAGAATCAGTCATTAAATAAAGCAGAAGACATTTGACTCTGGTCAAAGAGACTGCAGTGAGAAGTTGGAGGCAGTAGGGACGGAAAGAGGGGAAGAGAAAGCAGAAGTGCTAATCCCTCATCACGGAAGGCAGAGAGTCCAGAGACAGTGTTCACGACTGTGGAAACAAGAAAGAGTTTTCCATATACGATGTATATGGAAACGGGGCGGGGGATGCAGAGAGGCAGTACAATTTTATGGAAGCCTTGGGAGGATGAGGAAAGGGGAACCATGTAAATGAAATCAGCCATCATCTGTCACAGCAGGTCATGAATAGATAACTTCTAAAGTTGATAAATCCCTATAAAATAGCATGTGATTTACAGACATGGCGTTAATTACCAAAAAAATTAAATAATACTGGTTTCCTCTTGGGAGTAGGACTTGTATGAGAAAGGTTGGAACAGGGAACTAGTCAACGTTTCATTCTGAGCCTTTCTGTATTTGATTCCTTTAATGTATCTAAATTTATTTTTAAAGGGATAAAAGATTATAAAGCATATTTATAATCAAAATTTTAGAAAACAGGGGGAAAAATCCTCAACACATGGGTCATACATAACCACTGCTGACATTTTATCCTTTGCTACTCTTTTAAGATTTGAGGTGTTATCGATATTTATTCATTCCCTATAAAAATGTGCTGTCTCTGTATTGAGTCATCTTTCTTATATTTTAGGGCAGCTGCGCTTTTCTTACCTACCCCAAACATTTCTGATCAACGTTATATTCTCTACTTCTGTTGCTGTTGGTAGGATCTCTTTTCCCCATTTGAAACAGTTATTGCTGTGAAAAGGATGTTTAAGCAGAGACTCTCAGAAAAAGTAAGTGATAATAGAAGACAGAAGAAAAATGCTGAAGGGAAGAGTCAGGAACAAGTTATGACTCTTAAACCTCCCTCAGCCATGTGAAAGCTACGAAAGGTTCAGGATCTGGAGATCAAAGGTGGATTTGTGAAGGGGATTCCTTACGGAGCTGGTATACAGCTGAGCACCCCCACCGGGAAGGGGGTGTGTGGGTGCCTGCTCCATGCCTCAGATCCTAGTGAGAAGGGCTTTAACTGGGTCCCTCAGAGAGGCTGGCACATGGCCCTGCATTTGGCAGGACCCAGGGATTGGTGTTGACTCTTGCCTGAGAAATCTGAAGGATCAGAGGACTGGCCAGATCCTGAGAAATGAGCTGATGGGCGGATCTTCACAGGTGCCTAGACCTGCCGGGGCAAATGCTGTGGACGGGTTTGCCATAGGCATGGGAAGAGGGCCATGAACAGAGTGCCAGGATATGGCCACAGAAGGTCATGCCATGAGGGCCACCAGGGGCAGCAAGCAGACCTCAGTGGAGAGAAACCAGACTATCAGATGAATTCTTAAAGGCTGTGGAAAGCGTAAAAATGCTTACAAGTGGGAGGTCCCCTTTAACAGGAGTATCAGGACAGGATGTTGCTGTAAATTCAGCTACCATGTTTCCCTGAAAATAAGACACTGTCTTATATATTTTTTTTCTCAAGAAGACACACTAGGGCTTATTTTCAGGGGATGTCTTCCCTCTGTGCCTTGGCGTGGCTATGTGGATTCGCTGCATAGCCACGCCCATCACTAGGTCTTATTATCAGGGGGGTAGGGCTTATATTTAACAAATGCTTAGAAATCCTGCTAGGGCTTATTTTTTGGGTAAGTCTTATTTTCTGGGAAACACCATAGATGCAGAGGGCCATAACTAGGTTACCTATGGTCCTATGCAAGTTCAAATTCTTCTACCCTCCTTACCATACCTCTTCTACCACTCTGCTAACCCTCTCTCATCCCTGGAAGGGTCAAACAGTGTAAGCCGAAACAGGAGGAATGGGGAGAGAAAGCAGCAGCTGTCCCTGTCCCCTGAATAGAGGAGGTAGGAGTGGCTGTAATTTGATGAGGTTGGAATCTTTGCTTATTACATGGAAATGGTCATTCTCATTACTAAGCTGACACTGTACATCGTGACTTCAACATGTGTCCAGAAAAAAAAAATCATGAAAAAGTTTGAATTTTCATCCACTCTGCACAAAAGAACTACAATAATTTAAATGGAGAGTGGGAAATAGTTACTTTATAAGTACACTTCTTAAGTCCTGATTTTTCACTGAGCCAGTCACACTGCTCCCCGAAGCTTATAAAAACGCCTCCAGATTTCCTCCCCTGCTCTTGCAACTCCGGGACTCTTCTTTTCCTCCTCATCTCTCCATTCCTGTTGCTCTCATCTGGTTTTTGTCCTGCTGACTCAGCTGACTTCCTTCACTCCGCCCGACTCCTGAGGGATTTTCCTTTTAACAGTTTGCTTGTTTTTCATTTATTCTCTCCCAGGGGCTGAGTCTTGGCTCTTTGCCCCTTTTTGTTCTGCACACCTGGTCAGCTAAGCTCCTGGGACACCATATCCCAATGTCAGACCATCTCACTGTCCAGGAGTAGGGAAGGGTATAATCGCCTAGCTTTTCTTCCACCTTGAAACAAGCTGGTGGATTTCATGGTTTCCTGGCTGAACTTTCCCCTTCATTTGTGACTAGTTCCAGGTCAGCCAGGACCCTCTCCTCATAGCCCATCCTAGAGCTTGACTGCACCCCCAATTTCAGCAGTCACTTCTAAACTTTAGTATGGACACTTGATTGTATGGTACAGTGCCAGAATCTCATCTCTAGGCTGCTCCTCAGGACTGAACAGTGACCTCCAAGCTTGGTGTTTCAGCTCACATCTATGGGAGCTGACGTCTGAGCTCTAGTCAGTGCAAACGAAGGCTCTTATTGAGAAGTTTTGGCATAGAACTGGGGTGAGGGTCTATAAGAAAGAAGAGGCCATGGACAAGGAAAGACTTTAATAGAGGGGAAAAGGAAAATGGACTGTGACCAGGAGTCAGCTATGCCCCCACACAGTTGCAAAGGCGTTTTTAAGGCTCATCAGTATAGATGGAACGGTGCAGTGAGCTTGAGTACTGTCCAGGGTCTTCTCTAGTGTGGGTGAGGATTATGGGCCTATATGGGTAAGTTTCTCAGAAACTGTGCCCTTAAAGCACTCCAGGAGCATGGGGAGATGGGTTGTTGGTATCTGTGCTGTTTTTCTAAAATGGCTACACTTTTGTCAGGGTTATGAGAATTCCTTTCCCACACTTATTCTTAAAGCTATTGAGACTGCCTCCCAGAAATAAAATACTGGGAGACTTGGGACCCTGATTCAGACATTATAGATGTCTTAGGGATCACATTCACAGGGACAGCAGGCCACAAAGCTTTTACAATCTGAAGTCTGGTACAAGATACATCAAAGATGTCTCTACCTAAAAAAAAAAAAATAGTTTCCTAAGCCTCCTGGCAGGGCATGGATCTGGTGGTTTTGCTGGGAAAGGGGGACCAGCAACTTGATTTGAGTGGCAGGAGAGGGACATAGTTCCCTTCACTGTGGAGTATAGGTCATTTATCATGATATGACTTTGAAATGACCCAGGTCTGTGGATACAGTTTTTAAAAGGTTCTGGGGTGTGACTGGCGGATGGTCCCTTCACTATGGAATTCTGTCATTTGTGATGGATCAAAACTAGTTCCTGAATAGCAGAGATGGAAGAGGCCTGCGTGATCACCAGCACAGCTGCTGAGCGCTTGTTCTTCCTGAACTGACACGCCTTACTCTGAGGACAGGTAGTGTGGGGAACACGCCCAGTGCCTCACACATGTTGCTGTGCTGCTTCCCTTCCAACTCTGCTAAACATCACTGCCTATAGTGGTCAAAGAAAAGAAAAATGACCAAACAAGATGGTGCACGGTTTGCAAGGGAGCTGCTTATTTTACTCCTGTACTTTATAGCTCCTGATCTATTTTGCACCTCCTAGGTAAGAAGCATTATTCTATGTTTGGGTAAGGCTCAGAATGGCAAGTTCCTGCCTCTGTGCTAAAGTGAAGTGAGACTTGGTAATGCTGCATAGCTTTGTGGACCAACCCTAGCCCCTAGACCCAGCTCCCCACCAGACCCAACCTTGATCTTCCCCTCTCCAACATGCTGTCATGGGGACCAGTGAAACACAGTCAGTTCAGTCAAGCTGTTACGTCTGTTAATCGCTGCCTATGCTTCTCCTCTACTTGAGCTCTCTCCTGGATGCACATTCATATATACTATGGGAAAACCCTTTTCATGCCAGATCTCACCACTGGCACTGTTAACCCTGCCAAGCCCTGCTTCATGTGTGACTAATGTGTTTTGAGACCAGCATGTTCTTATCCCATGTGGAACTGTTTTTAAACATCACACGACATTTTCAAACATTTACAAATAGTTCTAAATAAGGAGCCAAGGGAGAGAAAGAGGGAGTGAGAGAGGGGAGAGAGGGAGAGAGAGAGGGGGAGACTGATTAGGATGAGGAACCGCTAGAGATTTTGGAAACTCCCAAACCGCATAGCCAGGCCTGATATGACAACACAAGGAATTTATCTTTTGTGGTGAAAGCTACAGGAGTACAGAAAGTTCCCAGGTTATGAATGACAGAGACAGGTTCTATAGGTTTGTTCTTAAGTTGAATTTGTATTAAAGTTGGAACAGGTACATTGATGTATTACCTGTAATAGCCTCTGCTCATAAATGCAAATCATACATTAGTTGGATGTTTGTAACTTGGAGGTTCACTGTAAAAGTCTCTGTTGGTAAGTGCGAGTTGTAGTAAGTCAGATGTCTGTAACTTGGGGATTGACTATATACAGAGTTCTAACAAAAATATGGAGGTTATAGCAGACCACACTGAGACTTGAGACAGAAAGGAAAAAGAGGCTACAGCAGCACCCAGTGGGGAAAATGATGAAGACCCTCGTAAAGGCAAAGGCAGTGTAAGTAGGAACTAGAATCGGGAGGACTTGGAGGCTAGTGGGACGTGGGTATGAGGAAGAGGGGGAGTCCAGGATAAAGCCCTTATTTTGGTTTGAGTGATGAAGTGGCAGGACCATTCACACGTATATGAATAGAGGTGATTAAGCAGTTTGGAGGGTAAGGAGGGGCTCTGCTCTGAAATTTTGAGTTTGAGGAGCTGTGAAATGAGATGTTCCATACAGGACTAATACATGTGCCTGGAGTGCCAGAGATGTATATGTTGAAGATGGACATTTGAGGGTAATCCATGGAATGAACTATCATTGAAATCCCAGATGGATGAGGTTACTGAAAACAGGGGACGGAATGAGCAGAGGAGTATGGGAAAACCCGAAATACAGCCAGAAAAGAAGGGCTGGCCAAATCTACCAAGGAGCGCTCGGAGAAGTAGAAAAACCAAGAATAGTTATTTACAGAAGCCAGAAATGGAGAAAATAGAGAAAAGGAGTTAAGTCTACAGAGATAAGGTAAGATAGCATCTCTATTTGATCATATGGAAATCATTGGTGATTTAGGAGATGCACTGTCAGTGGAGTGCTCTGTACAGCTCACATGGCCATGGACACAAGATGCAATGGAAGCTGAAAAATTGGAAACTAAGTACAGAATACTCTTGCAAGTGACCTGACTATAAGCAAAAATACATAATGTAGGATTGAGGATGGACTTCTTTACACCAAAAAGCCTTGGAATGTTCATGCTGTATTCTTAGGGAAAAATGTCCCTAAGTGGGGACATTGAAGATACAAAATTTATAGGATTAGAAAGCAGTAGTTAAGAGTTTAAAATCAGAGCTGAATTTGAGACCTAGTCTATTAGCAATGGCTGTCATTTTGGAAAAGTTACTTAAGTTCATTGTCTCAGTTTCCACATTCATAAATATGTATCTACCATAAAGGTGGCTGGGAGGATTCAATGAAATCTTGTGTATAGACATGCTTACCACAGTGCCTAGAACATAGTAAACATTCGATAGGTGATAACCATACTCATTTTTATTGTTCTTGATAGATTGTTTTCTGTGGAAAGGAAACCAAAGTTAGGTGTTACAGAGAAAGAGGAACACCTCTTCTGATGAAGTAGATGAGAAACAGGAAAGAATGGGTAATCAATACACACAGATGTGAACTACAAATTAAAATCCCCACCCTGTATTTTCCTTACCAATACCCAGTTGTATAGAACAAGAAATCGTTATGTTTGTAAAGGATTCTGAAGAACATACAATGCAATTCTCAAATTGCATTAAAATGGCATCCATTTGAAATTCCATATATACACAAGATGATTTGTTTAGTGAAAAATTCATTGTGCTATTTGCATTCAAAGTCCTAAGACAAATAATTTCTTTTTAAAAAACATTCTGTATAGAATGCCCTTATCATTGAAAATTGTGTCCAAAAAATCATCAGTGTTCTGAGGTGATGAGGATAAGCCAAATGACCCCTGCAAGATTAAAATTTCTATGATGATTAAAAATCAATGACAATTCATCATCAATACATTGATATGTTTTAATATAAAAAACATTTTAGAACTTAGAAAAGCTATTTTTTACTTAACACTGAGTAAACAACACTTATCTAGGAAGATATGCCAAGTTCCTCGCTTATCCCTGGCACAATGATACAACTCTGATCCAGAATAAATCAGCTCTTTTTGGTTGCACCCAATAACAATAGTTTAATAAAACTGCCCAATTCTTCTGATTATTTTAAGTTCAAACTTATAAAACATTGTGAGGCCATCCATCACACAAAGTAACTAGTCAATTAGACTTTTTTAATTAATCAAAACAACTTTTATGTGTTGTATGTTTAAAAAAAAAAAAAGAAGAACCCATTACTTGGTTGCCCAGATATCAATTCTGAATCAGCTTTAGTCTAAGCAACAAGTAATAATAATGAATGACTATTTCCTAAGAAACATAAATGTAAGTTACTTTATCAACAGAATGGTTGCTCAAAACAATTACTGCTTATATTTTCATTGTTTTATATTTTATTTCCAGGTACTGTAACTGGTTAGTAGGGAAGATACTCTAAAAAGGAGATCATTTCCCTAGCTTGTCCTTAACCTACTTATGATATACAGACCTATTTTTCTGAATTTACATCTGAGTTATTACTTATATGTGCAGCCAAATTCCTTCATCAGGCAGACTTTTATAATTTCCATAAATCTCCAATATGTCCAGATATAATAATGGAGACATGAATGAATGATTCAATCTTGATCATATTGGAGTCATGATGGAAATGAACTCAACCCACAAAAGGCCATTTTTGGCAATATCAGCTATGTTTTTATTCAAACAAGCTCTGAAACAATTTTTCTTTCCATAACCGTAACACTTATTTAACTACAAATGTAGACTTTGTTTTCCTTTCACTGATTTTGGGATAGTCTTTCCTAAATTACTTGCTTAGTTAAGGAGAGGACCTTGAAATAATATTTAAGTAAAATTATAAAGAAAATAAAGCAACGTATAACCAAGTTATTCCTATTTGTCCTTAGGATTTAAAATTAATTCAGTAAAAAATATTTATTAAATGTCTCTTATTATGGGCAAGGCACTCTTCTGTATGAAAAATACCAAGATGTGTATTCCTCTACCTAAAGAAAAAAGGATGACAGTTGTTTCTAATAGAAGAGACATTTGAAAGTACTGACAGGTTTAACTCCTTTGGGAATTAACTATCAAATATATCTCATCACATTCTTAAAATTAAACCATTTTCTTCTGGCATATGTAATATTAACTATCACATCACCTGTGGAAAGGAAATGGAGAACATCACTTTGCTAGAGACTAAGCTCCAAATGTGAAGGAATACACATAAAAAACCAGGACCCCAAACAGCTAATGTATTCAGGCCAAACAAAACATGCAGTTACAGAATCTAATCAAGATTTTCCTTAAAACAAAAATCTACCTAGTAGATACATTAAATATAAATGTATCAATGAATTTTTAATAATGTAATTTTTTAAAGCATGAACTTATGAAAGTACTGGTCATAAAATGATCTTTTATTCAGAATTTTGAATTTATTAAGTGCAAGACAGAATTCTATGGAAAGATAAATCCAAGTTTCCTAGGGAGGAAGAGTTTAGAGAAGAGAAAACTAAAACAAAATTTTTGAAAGAAATAGCATAACTGAAAAATCATGGGGGAGAGAAAGAGTGTGCATCCTTAATTGACCATACAACACTCTACACTTTGTGAAATTGTTTTTAGGGGATAGGAATTATGTGGTGTCAGCAAAGTACCATAGAAAAAAACAAATTTTAAGTCAAATTATTTTGAAAAATATCTCCATGTTGTCTCTTTCTTTTTAGTAGAATGATAAAGTTTTGCTCTAAAATATTCCTTTTCCTTCCAACTGACTCCTTCCAACATATAATATGTGAAATAAAAGCCATAGGTAGATTGGTATCATTGTCAGGTCTACTTTTTCATCTTTAGGTAAAAGTAACCAATTATCTTGACCTTCCTCTAGTCTGGGGGTTCTCAACCTGTGGGTTCCGACCTCTTTGTAAACAATGAAAATATATCGGGGCATTAGGAAGCTTGAGAACCACTGCTAGTCTAATAGTTCTTTTCCATACCGTTACATTAGTTAATGTTTCAGAAAAGGTAGCTTTAATTTAGGATACCATCCCAAAGAGAGTCATTTATAGTTTTTCGTTTGTGAACATTCTATAATTTTTTGGTTAACAAACTGGCTCAAATCACATGTTTAAAGACCTTTTTGGTTGTAAAGGAATATACAGCAAAAAATTAGGTTTGTGGTTGTAAAATTGTCTATTTTTTTTTTTTTTTTTTTTTTTGAGACGGAGCCTCAAGCTATCCCCCTGGGTAGAGTGCCATGGCATACAGCTCATAGCAACCTCCAACTCCTGGGCTCAAGCGAGTCTCCTGCCTCAGCCTCCCAAGTAGCTGGGACCACAGGCGCCCGCCACAACGCCCGGCCATT
>CAUYQV010116403.1:0-13291 GCA_963574575.1 Galagoides demidoff
GCCATGGCATCACAGCTCATAGCAACCTCCAACTCCTGGGCTCAAGCGAGTCTCCTGCCTCTGCCTCCCAAGTAGCTGGGACCACAGGCGCCTGCCACAATGCCCGGCCATTTTTTGGTTGCAGCCATCATTGTTGCTTGGTGGGCCCGGGCTGGGGATTTGAACCCGCCACCTTAGGTGTACGTGGCTGGCGCCTTAGCCGATTGAGCCACAGGCGCCTAGCCTGTACTTGCTCTTTAATTATGAAATATTTCTCACACAGAGAAAACTATAAACAATAATAAAATAAACATCCATGTATCTTTTACTCAACTTTATTAAATCTTAACATTTTGCCATATTTGCTTCAGATAAATTTTTTTTAATTAAACCATAGCTGTGTACATTAATGCAATGATAGGTGTGGTCCCACCAATCACTATCCCTCCACCCCAGATAAATTTTTTTAAGGAAATAAAACATAATAGGTATAATGGAAATTACTGTATGTTCCTCCCCAGACTCATTCTCCTCTTTCCCTTCTCAAAGGTAACCACTTGTCTGAATTTAGGGTTTATTCTTTCCATGCACTTTTTTTTTTTGAGACAGAGTCTCACTATGTCACCCTCTGTAGAGAGCTGTGATGTCACAGCTCACAGCAACCTCAAACTCTTGGGCTTAAGCGATTCTCTTGCCTCAGCTTCCCAAGTAGCTGGGATTACAGGCACTTGCCACAACACCTGGCTATTTTTTTTGTTGCAGTTGTCATTGTTGTTTAGCAGTCCCTGGCCAGGCTCGAACCTGCCAGGCTCGAACCTGCCAGCCTTGGTGTATGTGGCCAATGCCCTACTCATTGGGCTACAGGCGCCAAGCTATCCATGCACATTTTCAATACAGATTATAGGTACACAAGCCCAACATTATATAAGTTTACATGCTTCTTAACTTTACATAGGTGGAATCCCGTATGTAAACTGCACCTGGGTGTTTTGTTCAGTATGTTTTTGAGTTTAGCCTTGTTGTTACATGTAGTTCTGTGCCATATTCACTGAATGAAGGAGTATGTCTTAATTTATCCTTCGTTTAGTGATAGGCTAAATAAGCACCCTTGTATATTTCTCCTTGTGCACATAGACAAGGGTTTCTCTGGGGCATATAACTAGGAACAGAATTGCTGGGTGGCAGGTCTATCAGTTATCTATCACTTCATCATACACCACCCCCAAACTTAGTGGCAGCTTAAAGCATTCCTTTCATTAGCTCACAATTCTATGGGTTAGGAATTCAAGCAGGGCACGGTGGGAACAATTTGTTTCTGTTCTATAATGTGTGGGATTGCATCCTGAGTGCCTTAAATATATGGGGTAGTTCAATTAGGGTCATGCATGTGTGGCCTTGACACTAGCTGTCAGAGAGTGTTCCTCAGTTTTCTGCCATATAGCCTCTTGATGCATTTAGCTTGAGCTTCCTCCCAGCATGGTGGACTCAGGATTCTAAGAGGTAGTGTTCCAGAGGAAAAGAACTTATTAAGCCTCTGCTTGTTTCAGTCTTGCTAATAACCCATTGGCCAAAGCAAGTCACATGGCCAACCCTGGAGTCAATCCTTGAGGATGTGGATAGCAGGAATTATGGTTCCTTTGGGACCACAACAGGGTACAAATATCAACAGTTTACAAAATATTGCCAAATGGCTCTCCAAAGAGGTATTAATAGAATCAAGTAATAACCTCCCAGCCCTTGAGTAGTCCGCTTCCAATGGTGTTGATCTGTTTTACATCCACACCCAATATATTGTCAGATTTTTAATTTTTGCCAATCTAATGGATCTAAAGTGATGTCACACTGCTGTTTTAATTTCATTGTCCTGATTGCCAGTGGGGTTGGTAGTATTTTCTGACTTGTCGATCATTTATTTGACTTTCCTCTTCTGTGAACTCCCTTTTCCTATCTTTTGCCCATCCTTCTGTCAAATTATTTTTTCTTTGTCATAATTGACTTGTATTTTCTATATTCATAATTCTCACATGTTTAACCTGACCACAGAGGGGATGTCTTCTCACCCTCAGCCTTTTGGAGTAGAACGCTGATACTGAGGGCCTTGGACCAAAACCTTAGGAGGCAAGTTTGGGACATGAAGGTTCTTTGGGCTCTGATTCTCAATGGCCTTAGCATTTGTCCCACCCACCAGGGGTCTCTGCCAGGATCCAGATGGGGAGATCCAGAGCTCCCCTATCCCTGTGCAGTTACCACAAAGCCCTCCTGGCTTGCTCCATGTTCTCCCCATCACTTCGGATGGGCCTCCTCTTCCTCCAGCAGAGAGGCCACAAGGAGGCCCCTGGGAAAACTGGGCAATGTTCAGAGGATAACAGGTGAAAGAGACTACAGCTCAGAAAGAAAACTGGGAAGTTTTATGTCCTGCTGAGTCTAGATGCACCCTGTGCACCTGACATGATCCCACACACACCTTGCATTCCCTGTCTCGGACCCTTTGTCTGTGCTGTCTCCACTGCCTGGGACGCGCCTACTCGTGGACCTCCCTGTGCCAATCCTCTAAGGTCTACCTCAAACCCACTTCATGAAAGTCCCCCTTAGGGGGGACCCAAATTTGAGTTCTGGACAGGATAAATTTATCCAATAGTGGTTTAGGGAACCCCTAAAACAAAACCCAAACCTAAAAGTTCAATTTTGATGATCTTAACTAGAATTTTGCAATCAGAAATTCTAGAAAGAAGGGATATTAATTTAGCACATGGCTCCGAGCTGTCCAACAGGGCAGCTACTGGCCACATGTGACTATATAAATGTAAATGAAAGTTAATCAAAATGAAATTAAATTAAAAGTTCATCTCAGTCACATTAGCCACAATTCAAGTGCTTAATAGTCACATGTGGCTTCTGGCTATCATATCAGACAGTGCCAGTGGAGATCATTTCCATCCTTGCAGAAAGTTCTGTGGGACAGTGCTGACTTTTATTAATTCTGTTTTACAGCTTTAAGTTGTTTCTATTTCGAAACACCTATGCTGGAAAGAGAAAACAAAATCTCTTCCTTGTTTAGGCTCCCAAAGGTCTAAATGGTGCCTAGGTCCCAGCTTAGCCACTAATTCACTGTGTGACCCTAAGAAAGTCACCCTCTCTCTGGGCCTCAGCTTGCTCTTCTGTAAAATGAGGGAGCTGAAGTAGAAAGGCCCTTCTGTCTCTGACCCAGCTTGGTGCCACCTGCCTGGGGGAAACAGTTATTTATGTCCTGGCAGGAAGAGTAGAGGGAGGGGTAGGGAGGAAAGAGGAGGGAGGAGGAGGAGAAGGAGGAGGGGAACATTAATGGCTCTCAGATCCCTGCCTTTGATCAGGTAGTCTGGAGCGAGTAAGGGGCCAGGAGATGGGGTGGGGAGAGGAAGAGAGGGTGCACCGGACTAGGTGAGGGGTCAGATAAGAGAAGCATGGAGGAATGGAGTGGGGTGGGGGTCTTCCGCTCTGCTTCTCTACCTGGGAAGGAGCTGATTCCTTCCTGCCCCTCCATCCTTCCAAGGGAGAGCTTAGCAGCCCACCAGTTCTCCAGTTCTTGCTGCCAGACATTTAAAGTGAAGAGGAGAAAAACTGGGCTCCCTGGAAGACCCCTGGCTGTCTGTGCATCCCATCTGGGGACGAGTGAATTTCTCAGTGTGAAAGGGCAGCCTTTCATAAGATGCTGGCTTTGGAGACTGAAGTATATGACTGGGAACTGGAAATTATCTTCTATCTTTAGAGCAGTAGGACTTTCCAAAGGGGAGACAGCCTTGGATTTGGGATCAGAAAATTTCTAATCCTAACTTGTTGGATGAGTTATTTAACTTCTCAAAGCCTCAGTTGCCTCACCTGTAAAATGGGATGCAGGACACATTAGCAGTCAGTTGTGAGGGAGAAAGGAGGTCATGCCCATGTGTGAAGACATCTGGCACGTGACAGGTGCCCCAAGCATATTTGGGAGCCTGTGTGTTTTAGAGCCCTATGAAATCTGAGTTTGCACCCTAGTTGAGAAACTTTGCATCCCACCCTGGCCCTGACAGTTGCCCCCAGCCCAGGGTCCTAGACGCTATGCTGGGGATAGAGCCAGAGCCTTCTGATCTCGCAGGTCAGAAGTCCTGGCTGCAGCAGCAGCAGAAGCAGAAGGCTGAGGCGGGGTGGGGACACAGGCGTCTGGGCCTAGCTGGCACAGACCCAGGAGTCCAGGTTTCAAAGGCAAGCTTCAAAGGCAGGGCTGTGTTAATGTGGCTTCTTTGTACCTGCTCAAGGAAGGAAAACAAGCCAATGCCCCCTCCTGCCTCAGGATGGTAGCTCAGATCCCAGGAGATACCCATTACCCCCCCCCCCTTCATGCCCCAGTACAGTTAGTTTGATCTCTCCATCTACAGGGTTTTTGTCTCATCAAAGCAGTGATGGAAAGATTAGGGTGGGCCCTGCCCTAGTGCAGCCCAGAGCACAGAGGGGTGCAGAGCCAGCACAGCACTGGAGGTTATGGTGACATGGGGTGGGGTGAGGAATGAGAGGGAAGGAAGAAACTGCAGCTTTAATGGAAGGGGGAGCAGCAGCGGCACAGCAGAGTGGGTTGAGAGAAGTTTGAGATCCAGGAACCTGATGAGTAGTGGTGGCAGAGGGTACCCGCTGGGCGTATAGGCCGGGCAGCTGAGAGGGGCTTCCTTCCCCTCCTCCAGCCCTCAGAGGAGGCTGCTCACCTGTCCCCAACCCTGAGAAGCCCCCACCCCTCTGCTGGCCAAACTCACCCTGGCTGGCACAGGAAGCAGGGCCCTGCCTGGCTCCCCCACCCCAGGGTTCCACCACACCAGCATCTCAGTGCCCCACATGCACCCTGGCTGGGCCCCAGCAGGCAGAGGGATGGAGGGAAAGGGAGTATCCCAGCTGCTCCCATAGTGCATCCAGACCTCTCTGGCAGAACAGGGCCAGCCAGGGGGGCCTCAACCCTGCCCTTTGGAGAAAAGCCTCTGCTGCCTTCCTTGCCCTCATCCTTCCCAAGAGGAGCTTCAAAAGCTCAGGAACCTTGGGTGACCTGGACTTTCTCTGGATTGGGTTGCAGGGCTCAGGTTTCTAAGTGGAGCACCGGGTGTTCATTCATTCAGCAACATTTCATTGAACACCTACATTTGCCCTGTGTCAGGCATCCCGACTACACATCTGTAATTTAGGCATCTTTTTGTAGGTGAGGAAATTGAGAGTCCAGGGAGCTAAGCAACTTGCCCATGTCATGCAGCCACTGAGGACAGGGCAGGGTCTGTCTTTGTACCTGGTTTTGCTGGTGGGGAAGGAGGGAGGAGGACTTACCTGGCCAGGCTGGGGAGGGGTTCTTTTTACTCCTTCTTGGCCTGTGCCTGAGACTGGTGGACTCTGAGTGCCCGGAGCCCACTGTATTGCCTGGATCTGTTCTAGCTTGAGCTCTGCTGTGAGACACTCAGTCCTTTTCTTGGTCTGCAGCTATGTGTCTAGTGTCATTATTTGGGCCACACTTCCTCATCAGCAGAGTGGGGTGCGTGGCCTGGTCGGGTGTTCTTTGGACCCTGGCTATACTTGAGTATTTAAATAATACTGGTGCCTCTCTCCTGACCTCCACCTAACCTAAGAAATTTTGATGTAATTGGCCTGGGCTGGACTACACACATCCCTCTTTACAAAGCTGGGATGAGTTACAAAGTTTACAAAGGTGAGTTAAGTGCACAGTTAGGGTAGAGAACCTCTTGAACCAAAAGATGTCTAATTCTTGTGGGCCTGGGGTGGCAGCCCAGCCGCTTCCCCCAGCTGGAGGCCACGGGTACAGCTCTTGGCCTTCACAGTTGCCCATGGCCTCTGTGTCCCTGTTCTTGGGGTGGTCACTGTGAAGAAACAGTGAGCAGCTGTCTCTTTAAGGAGATGGTGTGCTGGGCTCTGACCGTCACAGTGGGCCAGGTGGCCAAGAGGAGGTCAGGGAGCAGGTGCCTCCATGGGCCCTGGGGAGGCAGAAGGAGGGGAACCTCCCCAACCTCAGGCCCAGGGCAGGGAGGAAAGGGATTGAGTTCCTCCCTTTTCTGAAGAGAAGCAGTTCCTTGGTCTGACTCTTTGGGGCCAGCTGTGGGAATGCATAGTCAGTGGGGGCAGGGATAGACCCTGGTACCTGGGGGAAGGTGAACCCAGAGCTCTTGGCCACCTGCCCTCCAACCCTGCACACAGTGTTCTCACACTCAGTCCCCACATGGGAGGGGAGGAGGACAGGGGCACCTTGACTTTGCTTCCAGAAAGATCTGCTGACAGAGACAGACTTCCCTACCCCCTCCCTCTCTGGCTGTGGCTGGCAGGTGCCTCATGCATTCAGGTGGGGAAGGCTTCCTCCTTGCCTCCTTCCTCTGTACCAACAGCCACACACTGTCAGGCCTCAACTCACCCAGCATTTGTGTAACAAGCTGCTCAGACTGGGGAGCCCAGGCCTGGGGGATGGAAGGGGTCTTTGAGACTGAGCCTGCTCCTCTGCTCGGATTTCAGATTTCAGCTAGACCAGGGCTTCTCAAACTATGATGGGCAGACACATCACCCCTAGATCTTGTTCAGATACAAATTCTGATTCCATAGGCAGGGCCTGATACCTCACTCCTAACACACCCCCGGGAGATGCTGCTGCTTGTCTGTGGACCACACTGGGACTGGCACAGAGCTGGAACACCCGCATGGCTGTTCTCTGAGCCCAACCCTCTCACGGGCCTGCAAGCAGCTGGCACTCACCAGGGTAGGACCAGGCTGGGCCAGGCTGGGCGGACGGCCACCAGTCCCTGGTGTCCCTAACGAACAAGTGGTCCTCACCAGCCTGGCACGTGGCACCACTGATGGCTCAGTGCCCAGAACAGGGAAAACATAAAATCTCATTTCAAGCCCCAATGATAGTTTGGTTCAGCTTTCCTAGCTTTTTTGGAACTCAATTCCATGCTTTTTTCTTAAATGCAAGACTGCAAGGCACCTGCTTAAAATGATTTTTCCCCCTCTACATTTGAGTAGAGACAGGCCAAGGCAAATGCTTTTCCTTCCCTTTTCTAGGGTGTTTTGCTCTGTCTCTGCTGGGTCTGTGTTGGCTCTTCTTGTCTCTGTTTCTGCTCTTTCCTTGAAACAGTGCAGGGTTCTGCCTCCACACAGACCCGAGTCTGGGTCCTTCTGCTACAGTTGATTAGCTCTGCGACTCTGGGCAAGTCTCTTGACCTCTTTGAGCCTTGATTTCTTAACCTATAAAATGGACTCATTAATACGTGCTTCCAAGAGCAGCTGTGAATATTTTTAGACAAAATCATCAACAGGCTGGACATGGTGGCTCACGTCTATAATCCCAGCACTTTGTAAGGCCAAAGTGAGATCACCTGAGGCGAGGAGTTCGAGACCAGCCTGGGCAACACAGTAAGCCCCTGTCCCTACAAAAGATAAAATAAATAAATAAATAAAATAAAATAAATGAAGAGGGATCATGAATATTAAAGTACTTTGTAAAGTGAAAAGGATAGGCCAATGGTACCAGATCATTATAAGGCAGTGGTTAAGAGCACAGGTGCTGGAGTCAGAGTGAAACAGAACCCTGACTTCACTGGGTATTAGCTGTGTGGCCTTGGGCAACTTACCTAATTGCTCTGAGCCTCATTTTCCCCATTTATAAGAAGATACTGTTACCCCCACAGGATACCTACCTTTATGATGTAGAGGAATCAAGATGATGTATGGATACTACTCAGCACAGGGCCTGACACAGAGTCACACCCCCCTCCCCATTGGGCTGTTCCACTCTGATTTCCCCCTTAACAATATATCATGAACATTCCCCCATGTTGTTACCTATTGTTTTTTATTTTTTATTTTTTTTTAAATTTTTTAATTGAATGATAACTATGTACATTAATACACTTCTGGGGTTTTCACATGCAATCCGAAATACTTCCATCAAACTGATCAACACAATACTTTTTTTTTTTTTTTTTTAGCAGTTTTTGGCAAGGGCTGGGTTTGAACCTGCCACCTCCAGTATATGGGGTCAGCGCCTCACTCCTTGGAGCCACAGGCGCTGCCCCATGCTCTTTACTTTCACTGAAATTGTAATTCTGCTAAAATTTAAAAAAAAAAAAAAAACTATGATGGTTTTTCATATTACAAAGCATAATCATAATTTCAGATATTTAGATTGCACATCTAGACTAATTTTCACATTGTTTGAATCCATATTTTAATCAGCACATAATAAAAGATTAACAACTGGAAAAAATTCTTATTCCAGAAGCTCAAGAAAATCCTGATAGCATCCGATATAACATTAGATCTTTGAATCATAATATGTTTGCCTAGCCACAAATGTACTTAACCAGTGTTCAATTAGTGCTTACTGCATGGTAACCACTGTTCTAAGCACTACACAAATATTAATGTACGCAATCCTTATACTAACCCTTTAGAGACAGGATTAGTATATTGTTCTTGGTAAGGAAACCAAGACACAGGCTCAGTGCCCATAGCTCACTGAGTAGGGCGCCGGGCCTGCTAAAGACAACTGCAACCAAAAAATAGCCAGGCATTGTAGCGAGTGCCTGTAGTCCCAACTACCTGGAAGGCTGAGACAAGAGAATTGTTTAAGCCCAAGAGTTTGAGGTTGCTGTGAGCTGTGATGAGATAGCACTCTACAGAGGGCGACATAGACTCTGTCTCAAAAAAAAAAAAAGAAAGAAACCAAGACACAGAGCAGTTAAGTAACTTGGCTAACATCTCCTCAGTGGTAAGTGGCTGAATTGGGATTTGAACCCCAATAATTTTATTCCAGATTCCATGTTCTCACTCACTAGGCTATGCTCCCTCTCCAGTGTATACTAATAAAAAAAAAAAATTACTGATTGTGCTGACATAATTCATGGTACACAAATAATTAATAAGATGTTTTAATGAAAACACTGAAATTAGTGTGAAAATTCTTGAAGGTGACATCCTCCTAGGTGACTAACGTGGCCAATTAAATGACCGTCTTTCCTCCAGGCTAAGCCACAGCCGGCTTGTTGATTACCTTGTCAGGATGTCATCCAATATTTTTTTTCATCCTATATTTCTAATGCTAGCGCCCAGACTCCTCCAATGCTGGCAACATCAGAATCTTGGTGGAGATCAGTTGCACGGGATAGATTTGCAACAATTGTATTAATAATTCATCGGGTTTTTTCAATTGATGTAGAAGTTGTTATTGTAAAATTATTCAAAATTTGTTACATTTCTATAGTAGGAGTGAAGACACCGAAATAATCATGTGATTTTATCAAAGACAAATTTGGTTCTATTCAAACATAAGATTTCTGATACAGATGCCTGTTCTCAGAAGAATACTAATGATGTTTCAACCATCGCATGCTTAGTTTTTATCAGCTGAAAAAGTTCCACTGGCAAGACATTTTCTAAAGAACCTAAATCAAAACAACGCCATTGCAATTTTCCACGATGCTTTTTTCAAAATGGAGGGCAGAATACGCATATTTCTCCACGTGAATCTTTGCATTTTAATCAGAACTAAAGAAAAAGATAAAAATGTGAATGGTTTCATTCTAAAAATAAAAGAATTTCCGAAGGACATTGCTAATAATATTGAATATTCATTTCACTGACAATTTGGTGAAACTAATCAGGTAATAGGAATCTATCTACCTTTAGAGGTATATATTGAAAAGCCTTTAACAATTATGCTTTATTTGAAAACAAATAAAAAACAACAAAAACTTATTAAAAGGGCCCAAAAAGGATGATCTGAAGAAGGTATGAAATAATTTCTAGGATATTTTACTTTCTGTTACTATGAAGACTTTTTAAAAAATTTTTTTTGGCCAAGGCTGGGTTTGAACCCACCACCTCCGGCACATGGGGCCAGCGCCCTGCTCCTTTGAGCCACAGGCACCATCCCTACTATGAAGACTTTTAAAAATGAGATCTTTATCTTGAATTATTACTTAAATAATAATTGCCAAGCAGAGCAGAAGAAAACAAAATTCTATAGAAAGATTTTTTTTGGCTCAGCACCTGTGGCTCAAGTGGCTAAGGTGCCAGCCACATACACCTAAGTGGCGGGTTTGAATCCAGCTTGGGCCTGCCAAACAACAATGATGGCTGCAACCAAAGAATAGCCGGGCATTGTGGCGGGCACCTGTGGTCCCAGCTACTTGGGAGGCTGAGGCAGGAGACTCGCTTAAGCCCAGGAGTTGGAGGTTGCTGTGAGCTGTGATGCCACCGCACTTTACCCAAGGGGATAGCTTGAGGCTCTGTCTCAAAAAAAAAAAAAAGGATTTTTTTCATGGAAAAAAATATTACTATTCAATTTCCAATTCTTGAACTTGAGCAATTCTCTTGCCTCAGGCTCCCAAATAGCCGGGACTGTGGGCCCCCACCACAATGCCTGGCTCTTTTTTGATTGTATTTTGTTATTGTTGTTTGGCAGGCCTGGGCTGGATTCAAACCTGCCAGCTCCTGCCAGCACCCTAACCACTTGAGCTATAGGCGCTGAACAAACTATTTATTATTTTTTTTAAGTTAGCATAGCTCACAGTAACCTCAAACACCCGGGCTCAAGAGATGCTCTTGCTCCATCCTCCTGAGTACCTGGGATTTCAGATGCCCACCAGAATGCCCAGCTAGCTTATCTGTTTTTAGCAGAGACGGGGTCTTGCTCTTCCTCAGCCTGGTCTCAACTCCTGAGCTCAAGTGATTGACCTCTCAGAGTTTTAGGTTTACAGGCGTGAGCCACCGCTCCTGGCCCTTGGGGATTACTAAATAAATTAATATAAAATCCAAATTGACCAAGAGATGTCTGAACAAATTCACAATTTACAAGTTGAATTCTACAAATGAGTACAAAAGTGGAAAGCCTACTATGGGCTTTAACGGGAATGATGGAAATGACCAGAGAAAGATTGCACGAACCTATCAAATGGTATTAACTCGTCTGCACTATTTTGCAGAAGTTTGTATTTATATTTTTATATATGTTTATTTTTGTCAATACAAGGTGGTGGTTAAATAGTAGATCATATAATTTGTTTATTTTTTTGAGACAGGATCTTGCTATATCACCTAGGCTGGCCTTGAACTCGTGGGCCCAAGCAATCCTCCCATCGCAGTCTCCTAAGTAGCTGGCACAGCAGGTGTATGCCACCATACCTGGTTATTTTTTTAATGTTTTTCTAGAGACATGGTCTCACTCTGTTGCCGAGGCTGGTCTCAGACTCTTGGCCTCCGCAATCCTCCTTCCTTAGCCTTGCAAGTAGCTGGGATTATAGGCATGAGCCATCATGCTCAACTCACAGAATTAAATTTTTAATTTTTGAGGCTTTCTAAAAATAAATTCACAAATAAAAAGTATAATTTTTTTTTTTTGAGACAGTTTCTCACAATGTTGCCCTCGGTAGAGTGCCATGGTGTCACAGCTCACAGCAACCTCCAACTCTTGGGCTTAAGTGATTCTCTTGCCTCAACCTCCCTAATAGCTGGGACTACAGGCGCCCTCACAACACCTGGCTATAAAAAGTATAATTTGGGGTGTTGCCTGTGGCTCAGTGGGTAGGGTGCCAGCCCAATATACTGAGGGAGGTGGGTTCAAACCCAGCCCTGGCCAAACTGCAACAACAACAACAAAACAGCCAGGCGTCGTGGTGGGTGCCTGTAGTCCCAGCTACTCATGAGGCTGAGGCAAGAGAATCGCCTAAGCCCAGGAATTGGAGGTTGCTGTGAGCTGTGACACCATGGCACTCTACTGAGGTCAACAAAGTGAGACTCTGTTTCTAAGAAAAAAAAAAAAAGTATAATTTGTTCAGGACGTCAATTCAAATTTGGTGTCTGGAAATATGGTTACTATATGAGTGTTCTGGACCAGAAGATGTGCTCTGATTTGGAAAGAGTGAAGCAAAGAAAGAGTCACAGTGGATGTAAATGAAAGAAAAATAAGGTGTGGTTGATTGGAGAATTAATGGGATCTTTTCTGTCCAGAAGAAAAGCATTGCAGACATAAGATGATTCTTGATAAGGTAATAATCGCTTACTGTATAGTCAACCTAAGTACCTCAGCCAAAAACTACTGAGCCCCAGGAAAGCACTATTAGGCGTTGTTAAAGCAATTGATTGCTTCCATCATTATTTGTGTGGCTGGAATTTCACAATCAGAACTTATCATGCTGAATTATGAGGCTTGCTGAAATTCACAAAGTTGGAGGGACAAATAGGCTGGATGTTTACAAAACCGTAAGGCTATCATTTGTGAATTGAACATCGACAGAGAGTAAAAAACCATCATAATGCACATACATTATCTAGGCACCCCGTGTGGGGATAATGCTTCCAAAGCTGACATTAGGCAGAAAGGAAAGAAACAAATAGTCCAACAGATCTGGTAGTTAGTGTTTTGGAACAACCAAAGGCACTGGCTGGGAGGGTGGAAAACACTCCTATTTTGTGAATAGAAAGTTATGAAATGGTTCATTTATTAATCCCACAAATAATTGTTGAGTGTACACGATGTGTCTGACGCTGTTCAGATACAAGGGGTACACCAGGGAACAGGACAAATCACAGGACCAAGGTCCAGGGAAGACACACACAGAGAGAAAAATATTATTTTGTGAAAACTGGATTGACTCTATGAAAAAGAGAAACAGTGGCAGTGCCTATAGCTCAGTGGGTAGAGTGCTGGCCCCATGTACCAAGGGTGGTGGGTTCAAACCTGGTCCTGGCCAAACTGCAACAAAAAAATATCCGGGTATTGTGGCAGGCACCTGTAGTCCCAGGTACTCAGAAGGCTGAGGCAACAGAATCACCTAAGTCCAAGAACTAGAGGTTGCTGTGAGCTGTGATGTCACGGCACTCTACCCAGGGTGACACAGTGAAACTCTTTCTCTAAAAAAAAAGAAAAGAAAAGAAAAGAAAAAGAGAAACAGATTTTATGAAGAGAAGATATCTAACTACATCGCCACTATTAAACACTATCATGTGTAAATATAGTCAAGCTTTTAATTAAAATTTCTTTTGCATGAAAGTGATATCTGACTGATTAATTGCATGCACTTCTTTTAAAACATGTAATATTTAACTTTTGGACAATCCCAGAATTCCATTACTCTTGTTGTTTTCCAAGAAAGTTTAGACCAGACCATTACACGTGATCAACCAAATTTTTTTTTTTTTTGAGACGGAGCCTCAAGCTATCCCCCTGGGTAGAGTGCCATGGCATCACAGCTCATAGCAACCTCCAACTCCTGGGCTCAAGCGAGTCTCCTGCCTCTGCCTCCCAAGTAGCTGGGACCACAGG